>CACRXK020003310.1:0-36999 GCA_902702795.2 Paramuricea clavata | reverse complement strand
ATCTGAAAAAAGTCGCCCTTTGAGGGTGGGCCACTGGGGAAAATGGTTATGAAGGGATGGGCCATGCCAAAGTCTTAGGAAAGACATGCTATAACAGTTTAAACAACATAGTGATAGATAACATATCTAGTGCTTTAATCAAATTTAGTCACACAGAAAATCACGTGATCATATTCAACATGATTTTGTCTTGAAGTATAGAGACTGTTGTACTATTCAATATTCATCTTCTATGATGTAACATTGACATTACCATTAATCCATTATATTATGAGATCCAATGTGATCATAGGATTCTCGAGTCTGAACCATGAATCAGATTTATAATCGATGAAGCCTCTGTTAACAAGGTAACAGTTCGTACTTGACTTTGGTTTTAATCCAGCCACGGAAGGGAATGTACGTGTGTTGTTTTGGACGAATTTTCATTAATTACTTCGACAATGAGTAGTTTGGATCTGTAAATCACCAATTTAAATGTACCACAGACTGTACTTTTGGTAGTGGTTCTATTTTAGTCTTGGTATACCAGTGTTATCAAATTCCCCGTAATTAAACCAATTTAATTAAGGTGCTCAAGTTTTCGTTGCCCATGATGATACGCAGATTCTTGAGTAGTACAAAAAGGCGCAGGTGACGTGTGAAGTGGCAGCCTGGTTTACAGGACTAATAAGTTTAAAAATAAGGAAAAGTTAAAACATGTTGTGTAATTAATATATTTAAACACTTAATTTGCATGCTGTGCCAGTGTAATAAAGTAGTATATAAATGGAGATTGCACGTTATCCATGCACGTATATATCCTGTATGTCTGTTATGACTACAGTATATCAAGAAATGTTGGATAAATCATAATGTCAATTTACGTTTCCAGACGCTGATGAAAAATCCTGAGATTTCGAAGATAAGAGTCTATTAGTAACAGAATATGGTACGAGTCCCGAGTCCGTTTTACGTATAGATGTGGAAGAATCGGACGTATCCAATAGCAGGAAGCGAACAGCCAAATAGATGCACTCAATGTTTGAAAGTCGGGGTAGTAAGAAATACATAACTAAATTACTCAAATATATCAATGATTAATTTCTTACCAATTTGAAACGATGATCCACTAACAGCGCACACTGCAGGACAGCTTTTCACGAAAAAAACTTGGCCTTTCATGGCTGGATTGGCAGGATCTGTAAAAACATGAACACATACTGTACATAATTGATCACACAGTGCGAAGTACTTATACTGATAGTAAACATTATGGTACACTGTACTTTTACCAAAGGGATAAATGTTATACCTTTACATTGTAAGAACATCCACCAAGTCATCTGAGAAGAGAAGCACTAGAGATGTTGTTCATGAGGAAGAAAGGAAGAGAGAGAGCGCTGCAGAATGAACTGCAGCAGAAAATGTCTTCTTGCATTGTGAAGTTTAGATGGGATTTGTGTCACTGTTGGAAAAAAGGTTGGCATTCATACATACAGCTTAGGTATTATAAAAAAGTATTGCTAAATGTCATTTGAAAACTGTAGCGAGGTGACAACAGCATCATGATCAGAATAATATACACTCAATACGGAACTGTTGATTATTTGTATGGAAGTTGGCTTAACATAAACATGGTCCAATAAACTACCAGCAGAAACAAATGTGGGCTCAGTAACAATTTTTGTATAGTTTAGAGATTCCATTAACGATATTAGTGGTTGAGAATCAGTGTAGTATTAAGGAGATATCGCAATGCTTCTATATATTGTGATACGCTAGAGTTGTTCTTTCTATACAGTAAAAGGAAGGACCGGGATTCTTGTAGTTTAGTGTCAACAAGAACAAACTTAATAGCCTCGATGGCCATGCTGGAGTACTTGTCTGAATCATGATCTTGACGATAAATTTTAAAAGGTTTTAAATTCGCTGCAATTTCAGCGTCTGAGTCATTAGCCAGAAGCTGTGTTTCAGTAAATGCAAGGACATCAGAATGAAACAACTGCAAATGTAACTTGATATCATTACTATGCTTTCTTAGAGATCTCATATTCAACAGTGATATGGTTACAAACGAGCTGTTGGAGGATTTGTGTTTAGTAAAAGTTCTTAAGCAGGAATTTCGAAGTCTCTCATATTCTTTATGAACTTTTGGATTTGCCTTTATGTGTTTACTTTGTATTTCTCCAAGTATGTGTAAACCTTGTAAAGACGTAGCACGACTTAAGGCTACATAGATCTGGCCATAATTGAAAGATCTTTGTTTATTCAACTCTAAGCTAACAACAACATTTTCAAGAGTAAGACCCTGAACTTTATGAACAGTACATGCCCATGAAAGTGCAACAGGAAACTGTATTCTCTGAATTTCAGGTGAAGAAGGTTTACCTGGTCTAACTTTGAATTTTGCTAAAACAGGCTCAATAAGTACAAGATGATTTTCTCTGGCAAAAGAGTTGGCACTAGTGTTAATCATTGTTTTCCCAGCATTTTCATCATCAAATTTTATATATAGGATAATTGGTATATTACTTCCGTTTACCTGAATTTTAACTACAGTCCCCATTTGTCCATTGATAAGTCGATCTTGTATATTGATATTTGTAGTGAGCATTACTCTGGCACCTTCTTTAATATGAATTTCAAAATCAAGTCCACATATTTCAGAACGCCCTCTTGCTAAAACTCTATCTATATCTTGTTTATTGACATTTTTCGGATACTGATCTTTTGCTTTCAGAAGAAATAGCGGTGATTGAATTGTTTCTAGTTTCTTTTGGTTATGTTCATTCACAGGAGTATTTTCAGCCCAAATGTGAAGGGCATCGGATGGATAGTTAGGATCAGATGTTGTTGTACATCTTGACTGAATAACTTTAATATCATCCTCTGTATGCGAAGCTGTTCTAATTCTATTAAGAAGTTCAGTAAATGCCTTATCATTTTTTTTGTCTCATGATTTCTGTAAGTTCAACCATTTTGAAGACACCCCATGGATGATAAAGATTGTGAGTTTCGTTTTTGTAATCATCAAAAATTGCATTCTTTTTAATTGGAGGAAGCTGGTATAGATCACCCACAGCTATGATACTAATGCCTGCAAATATGTCAGTTGATGACATACCAAAAATTTCTTTCAATCGTTGGTGGACATGCAATAGTGTTATGTTCCCAATCATAGAAATTTCATCTATAATTATAAGTTTTAGATCTTTTAAAGAGATTCTGTACTGTGTTTTTTTCTGGTCAGACATTCCACGAAGGCAATCACCAGTTTCTTTTGGAATGAGAAGCCCTGTATTAACTGTTATTCCATCAATATTTATCGCTGCAACACCTGTTGGTGCCAACAATAGAACAGTTGCTAACTCTGGGTTAAAATGAGGATGTCTAAAGGTCTTAACTGCTGTATGATATATTGTTTTAATCAGGTGACTTTTGCCTGCACCACCACCTCCAGTTAGAAATAGATAGATTGGTTTTACCTCAACAGGTTTTAAATTATTCATGTTTTTTATTAACTGTCTGCACCAAGAGAGAACCATATCATATGCACAGCGTTGTTCTGGGTTTAAGGATCTAACAGACTGCCATAGTTCATCATCAGAAATTTCAGATGGTTGGTTATGGTAAGTAATTATTCCAGATGAATGCTGATTTGACTGTGTAGGGTCAAGATGTGAAGGCTGTTGTTCATTGAAGGACTCGTTAGGATCTGAGAAAATTGGTGTATCATCTTTGAGATCTGAATTTTCCTGATATTTATGGAATCTTATGAGTGAACAATATTTCCTTCATTATTTCTCATTGCTTCGAGTGCCTCAGTTATAGCATCTGCATCAGGTTCAAATTCTGCCCTGTTTTGTTCAACAACAGCTTGAACACCAGGTTCATAAAATGTAGATGTTTTATCAGAACTTAGAAGGTCCGTTTCTTCTCTCCATGGAAAATACAACATAAGCAAATGGTGGAAATATAATTCAGGTTATTTTGTTTTGTTTGGTGTGTGATACCTTAGAACACGTTTAACCTTTCTACTCTTCATGTATTCATTTTTGTTCATTAATTTTATTTTAGGAGGAAGACATTGTTCTCTATCTTCTGTCAAGTTATGTGACTCAAGTAGATTATCATTTAAAACATCAGGTTGGGAGTCATTTGTCTCAGCATAGTCTGTTCTATAGTCTATGTAGTAGAATAGTTTATCAACAGCAGGAATTGCTTTTGGTCTTAAACTGTAACGTTCAATTATATTAGATTTATATATATCAGTACTGTCATCATCAAGTTTATCTAGCTCATTTTTAGTCTTGGTTACAAACACCCTTTTCTCGGGTAAATTGGTATTGACAAAAACTGTTCCTGGGAATATTTTCCTTAACCACAATTTATGCATACATCTATAAACACATTCTTGGGCGATTACTTCTCTTTTAGAGAGAAAAGCTGCTCCAATTTTCTTTAATCCATCTCTAACATTCATGTTGGATGATTTAGCTTCTTTTGCTGCATTACCTATAGCCTGTGAACATTCTGTTTCATCCTTTGTAAAGTATGAGCAAACATATGTTATATATTTGTAGTGATTAAAAACTGGTTGTAAATCAACATTTGCTGCAAATCCCTTAACACCAGCGACAAAATAATTGTTAATAAAACAGCTGTCTACAGGTCTTTTAAGATGTAAGTCAAAGTCAGAATCAGGAGAAGTAGATAAAGCCCAGTAATATTCATCTTCACTTATACCAATTGAATTTAGAATATCTGTCTCTGTCAAAGTGGCATCATAGTTTTCTTTTGATGGATTCAACACTTCATCAATTTTCTGTTTAACTGAACACAGTATTTCCTTACGTCTATTTAATAAACTGCTCTTACTTTCGTCATCTAGATTCTGATCCAGAGGTTCAGCCACAATAGTTTGGTAAAAAATTGCCCAAAATTGAAGCGGCAGCTAACATTTTTATATTTTCTGCACGTTTTTGAATGGTTATGTTTTTGATACATTTTTATCATCTCATATAATTCTGGTTCATCATTTTCATCAGGAAGGTTTGCTTGTACGTGTTTATCAATATACTCCACATAAGCATCTTTGCTCTCAGATCTAAGTTTAGGACAGTCAGACGTCCATATTAATGCATGCAAATGAGGAGATCCTCTCATTTGAAACTCAATACGAAGAGCATAATAAGATATTTTCCCTATAGGATTAATATTACTGAGAAGTACCTCACTAAAAAATGTTTCCACTCTGTGCTGAAAATGCTTTGCAACAACAACAGGATTAGCATTTAGCATTTGACATCTTTCAACATAAGATAAAGCAGCAACTTGCTCCTCAGTTAAATTTTTGCCTTGTGTTCTACCTACTATGTTGGAATGCCAAGTTGTTTTACCATTGCGATAACTTCATACATAAATTTTTGCCAATATGGTGGAGTGCCAGGTATTTGCCTTAAGAATAAGTATGCTTGATCTTGACAAACTAAACTTTTCAATTTATTTACATCAGACTCTATTTGGGAAGCAGTAAGAGGTTGGCCTTGGATCTTTTTCAAAGCTATATTAATGCTATCCGAAACTTTCTTCTGCTCAATCACAAATTGTGCAAAGAACAATTGCAAGTATTCAGAATTTGTAGCAAATCGTCCACTATAATGTAGAAGTCTAGCATTAAAGTACTTAACAGATGTTAGTTTAATTTTTCTTTCTTCCAAATAACCAAATCGTCCTTTTGGAAATAATATTGGAAACGCAAGTTCTTCACATTTCTTGTCAGTCATAATTGATACTGGATGTCTCTTTTCGCCAGGTGCAATATTATATATTTCATTTCCCAAAGAACCTCTTTCAGAAGTTTGCACAGTTACAGGATAGTCTGGAAGCACTGACTGTAAACATGTTTCATTTGTTACTTGCCGATATTCATTTAATGGATCATCAGTTTCTTCCATATTGTCATTTTCATTTGTTGGCAATTTGTTAGAACTTGGTTCGGTTGATGTATCTGTATCAGAAACTTCATTTTGTCCCATGTTTTTAAGATTCACATCGATATTATTCATTTCAGTTGTTACATTGAAATACAGTGGATTATTGTGTTTCAGCCAGTTTAAGGCATTTTCAATAATTTGAGGACGAACTGCTTGAATGACCTCTGAACTCAAGCTTGCGTTTAAGTTTTAACATTATAATACCAGACATTTCAGGTGGTCGTGGTGAAACTTTACATGTCTGATCACAATTAACTGGTACATTACAAATTGCTCCTGACACCTTTTTCTGTTGCCCTTTAGGCATTACAATTATCTTCTCAAATACAATTCTTTGTGCAATAAGGATTTGTTCTAGTTTCTCAAGAAATGCAAGTTCAACTGGAATTTCATCAACAGACATATCATTGTAGACTGCTTGACACGGAATTTTACTTTTTACTACCTTTGAATGACAGGTTGAACAGATATATTCCTTTTTGTCAAATGATGTTATGTTAGTGAATACAGACATTGGCACAGATGAGCTACAACTATTTCTATCTAGCAATCTAACTGATTTTTTATACAACAGTCGGTTGCAAGCAGAACATATATAGTAAGGCCCTTCTTTAATTTTATTACGAAACTTACATATGAAATAGTCCAAATTATGTTCAGTTGATTTAGTTTTTTGGTATGCCTCCCGTTTCTTTGCTTTTTGAGGTGAATTGATGTATCATATTTACGTTTCATGTTTGTTCTGTTTCTCTCAAGACAAGCCTCCTTTTCACTTGCACTCATTTTGTTGTAAGATATTGATCGCTTTTCAAGAATAGCTTTCCGTTCTGAGGGATCAATAGCATTGTGTTTCATAACTTTTTTTTCTAAAAGATCTTTTTTTTTTGTTTCAAATAGTAGGTAGAACACAAGGCAAAAATTTAACTGAGGAGCAAGTTGCTGCTTTATCTTATGTTGAAAGATGTCAAATGCTAAATGCTAATCCTGTTGTTGTTGCAAAGCATTTTCAGCACAGAGTGGAAACAATTTTAGTGAGGTACTTCGCTTTTCGTCCAACTTTACGTTTGTCTCAACTCTTCACCTTTAAGGACAAATTCCTAACGCTTTAAGATCTTGTGTTGTGTATTCCTTCACGTGTCGTTGCTGTTCCGCAACGTATTTGGGCCAAACGGTCCGTCACTTGCACACACGAGTTTATGAACATTTGGGTGTTTCTCCTCTAACAGGTAGTAAAAGCAGCAATCCGACCATGTCTAGTATCCTTTCCCATCTTGATAGCACTGATTTTAAGATTATTTCTTGTTGCTCTTCTCCAGACGAACTCCTCATTCGAGAAAGTCTTCTCATTAACAAACTCAAACCCTCTCTCAACTTACAGGGCAGCTCGGTCCCTCTACTTCTACTCTGATCCATTCCTCTTTCTACTTTTGTAATATAATATCTTGTAAATAGTTGTAATTTATTCATATTTCTGTGTTTTCCGCTTTGTATGTCATTGCTCTGAAGATGTCTTAAGTTAAAGACGAAACGTTAGCTTTCAAATAAATATTTTAAATTATATTTTTGTTATGGCTCTTTTACGTGTTTTATGCTGGGCATTAATATTTATCCTAAGATCACATTCAAATCAATACACTTGCAACCAGTCAGATCAACACATTTAGTATTCAGATCAACCCATTTAACATACAAATAAAAACATTTGGCATTCAAATCAATACATGTTTTGGCATTCAAATCAATACATTTTTTGGCATTCAAATCAATACACTCAACATTCAAATTAATTAAGTTGTCATTCACAGTTAAGTTGGAATTCAAAATTAAGTTTGCATTCAAAGTTAAGTTGACATTCAAAGTTAAGTTGGCATTCAAAGGTGACTTGGCATTCAAAGGTGACTTGGCATTCAAAGTTAAGTTGGCATTCAAAGTTAAGTTGGCATTCAGAGTTATGTTGGCATTCAGAGTTAAATTCACAAGTAATGTGAGGTTGGCATATTTCAACATGATCTCATCCAAAACTGCATCTAAAAAAATAAAAAAAATGTGTCTCTAAAAAAATAAATTGTGATTCAGAGGCGACAGCTATCCTGTAAGTAATTAGGATTTTTTTCTGTGTGGGTGTAATGTACTCAGGTGAATATGATGCTTCTGTTGTTACTCTGAGTGTATATCCACACCGGGCAAGCTTGAAAAATATGCCTGGCCACGGTGGGAATCAAACCTACGACCTTTGGAATGCTAGCCCAATGCTTTGGCAACTGAGCTACAGGTCGGTTCGAGTATGTGATATTTCGGAACAGAATCTAGTTCCTTTGATATCAATGTGATCTGGTAATCATTTCCTTCGATATCAATGTAATCTAGTATTCATGATTTTTTCTGTGTGGGTGTAATATCTCAGATAAATATGATGCTTGTGATGTTAGGAGTAAAAAAATATCTGTGGTTCCGGTTTCATAGCTTGAAAAAATTAGGGTCGGTAGGTCGGAAATAATTTTTTTTTAATATTTTTTTTCATGGTTTTGGCGGTTTTTTTTGCTGGGCGATTTGCAGTAGAGTCCTGACATCAATATTAACTAGAGATGCGTATTTCCTATGGACGAATTTAGGCAATTTGGTTCAATAATTTAAGTGTGACAACAGACGCCATTTTGGCACGCTGTATGAGCAGCCCGCAACCACCTGGAAAAAATAGGGTCGAACGGTCAATCGGGTTGAAAAAATAATAGGGTCGGCAGAAAAAAATAGGGTCGGTCGGGAACCGGAACCACAGGTATTTTTTTTTACGCCTTACTCTGAGTGTTGAATATGATGCTTCTGTTGTTACTCTGAGTGTATATCCACCCCGGGCAAGCTTGAAAAATATGCCTGGCCACGTGGGAATCGAACCTACGACCTTTGGAATACTAGCCCAATGCTTTGGCAACTGAGCTACAGGTCGGTTCGAGTATGTGATATTTCGGAACAGAATCTAGTTCCTTTTATATCAATGTGATTTGGTAATCATTTCCTTCGATATCAATGTAATCTAGTATTCATGAGTTTTTCTGTGTGGGTGTAATGTACTCAGATAAATGATGCTTGTGATGTTACTCTGAGTGTATATCCACACCAGGCGAGCTTGAAAAATATGCCTGCCCACCGTGGCCAGGCATATTTTTCCTCAAAGTAACATCACAAGCATCATATTCACTTGAGTACATTACAGACACACACAGAAAAAATCATGATTACTACATTACATTGATATCGAAGTGTGGATATCACAAGCATAATTAGGAATTCTAAGGAAAATACCATCGATTGCAATTAAGGATGAACGACGTTGAGAAAAACATTGTCTATTCTCACGTGAAAGTCCAATTATGTTTGTCAAGAGCATTTGATCTGATCAAATTATATGTGACTTTTGTACGCTTTAATAATACACAATTTACAACATAAAATGGACCTTTCACCTTTTGACTAAAATTTAGATTTCAACAAGTCTAGACAAAAATTTTATCACAGCTTGAAAGAGCATCACAAAATTAGTAATATTCCGTTGCGAAATGTTGTAAAATGCGGATAATATAGCTTTGCGAAGTTTGCCATTTTCAGTCATTTTGTATTACAAACGGGAAATACATACCCTTTTTCCGAAGGAGGTATGTATTTCCCGCGCGTAATACAAAATGACTGAAAATGGCAAACTTCGCAAGGCTATATTATCCGCATTTTACAACATTTCGCAATGAAACTTTGGACTATTACTAATTTTGCGATGCTCTTTCAAGCTGTGATAAAATTTTTGTCTAGACTTGTTGAGATCTAAATTTTAGTCAAAAGGTGAAAGGTCCATTGACTTAACAGTAAAGTAAAGGTTTGTAGAACATACCTATCCAAGACATTATGTGTGATAGAGATCTTTTCCAGCAATAAAAGTACCATAAATCCATGGGACTGATGAGAGAAAATCGAGGAGAAAATACAGGCATAAAAGATTCATGCAAAATTATTAAAACACATGGCAAAAGCTGCCCGCAAAGCGTCGTGGGATACATATTTTTAGACATAGATATCCTAAGTTATCCCATGGTTAACAGAAAGAAACATATGTTATCCACAGATGCACATAACTGAGAAAAACATATGTTATCCATAGAAATCCATAGATGCACATAATTTCGTTGCCTGAGCCTGCGATGCGCTGATGGAAACTCCATTTCTCGACGACGAAAACGACAAACACGACAGAAAACTGGTGATTTATGACACTTGCCCTTCGGGAAGTGTAATAAACAAACACGATGCTGTTACTATATGATTCTATAAAATGACTTAAACAAACTCGCGATATCTTATATTCATCGTATATATACTGTCCACTATGAATCATATATCGATTCTTCGTTCTCATAAATAATCCGCAATATATTATTGTTCCCGCAAAATATAATATCACGCTCTTGCGTCTTAGCATATACCGTTGCGTCGTACACATGTAGGGCCTACGCAATATATTACCATAATTATACCTCTACATCGTTATTAAACAACTTAAACAAACACATCGAAACAAATTTAGGGGCCGATTACATGGAGAACTTTCAACCCCGGGGTTGAACTCAGCCCTGTTAACCGGGTTGAAATTTTTTGCGATTACATGGACGATTTCAACCCCGGGGTTGAAACGCTATACGACACGTTCTCGGCATCGATTCCCAGAAGTAAAAAAAGCTTTTATTTTGTTTTCTTGAAATAAATTGTCACTACCACGTACGCTCGAATAATTCATGATAATTTCAGCCTTGAAACGATTATTTCAGGTTGAAACGATTACATAACAAAATTTTCAACCCAGGGCTGAGTTCAACCCCTGGGTTGAAATTTCAACCCTGCTAGCTGAAGCAGGGTTGAAATTTCAACCCCGGGGTTGAACTCAGCCCTGGGTTGAAAATTTTGTCATGCATGTAATCGCGCGTTTGATTTTGATAGAGTTTTGTATTACGGACAGGGCTGAAATTTCAACCCGGTAAACAGGGCTGAGTTCAACCCCGGGGTTGAAAATGCTCCATGTAATCGGCCCCTTTAAAATTTATCATATATACTCTTTAAAATATCTTAAACATACAGCAGGCTATTACAGGCAATATATTACACTTTTCGATAAATCGGCTAGCGATCGGCATGAATTCCAGCGTACTACCAGAAACAGTTAAGCCGGTTAATTCGTTCGAGTTTAATATCTAAATGTTTTATTTCACTTTGGATTTTAAAAAATACAACTCTAGGAAGACTGACGGTAAACTTTCAGTTTTAACTCATAGCTATATGAATGCAGCTGAATATTCTATATAGTTAATTTCCAGATTGAGTGTTTCACTCTAGGATCTATTTATTTATTTATTTATTTATTAATTTAACTTTGCCAATAAACATTAAAACACAGAAAATACATGTATGGACAATGGCAGAGGACACGCTACAGCTTACGCCAATTACAGCGGCCCTTACATATAAGATACGACATCACAAACACATTAAACTAATAACAACACGATACTTCACAGGACAGATTACGGGACTTGTTACAGGACAAACATATTGATTTCCATGTTCTTGGATCTATGACCTATGTTCCACCATTCTTCGCCCATTTCATTCAATTACCAACCGTGCTGGTATCTTTAATACCACAAATATTTCCCATTTTCATGCATGATCACTTCATTTCTACTCCAACCACTCATTACCAATTACAGCTATCATACATTGTTATCTAATATTTATAATCGTGCAAAATTCATAATCTTATAACCTAAATTCTTTTTTCCTATAATTCCTTTTCTACATATTTAAGAGTTCTCATGCCAAAGGCAAAGCCCGGCAAAGCTAGTCTTCATGCCTATCAATATTCAAATAAAGCGACAACAAATGTCGCCCATTAATGTCACCTAAATATTTCCGTTACACCTACGTCTTTGCACACAACATAGCCCTCTGTTTTCCATATTTTCATTCTACGCACCGCCACTTCCACTGCACAACAGTTGTCTGAACTTTATCCGCAAATCGTCGTGGCCATATTTTTGTACAATTACGGCAAACCACCTAGACTTGTTGGACAAGCGCATTTACATTACAAGAAATTACAAGCGTAGTAAATAAGGATTGCAATTTTACCATATTACGCCAAGGTAAATCTGTTTCGGTTTTAGGGCAAATTAATCTGTTTGTTAAGAACCTGCATGATGTCATCACATTCAACACTAACAACGGTCTTCAACAATGTCACTAATTAATGTGACAAGTATACCCGAGTTAATTCATTCCAGTTTACTATCTAAATGTTTTATTTCGCCATGGATTTTAAAAAATACAGTGACGGTAAACTTTAAGTTTACAGTATATCAATAATTTGAAACTGAAAACTGCTGCGTCAACTATATTTGCGTTTATAACTCACACAGCGGGAGCTCACGCAAGACTCGAATTGAGTTAAGTTTGTTTCTTGTGATGTATTACTTATTGTTTATTACTTCTTTAACAATTCATATATTAATACGTTCAAAGTACACTGCCCTGCCTTTGGAAGCATTCTTAATTAATATATTTCAATTATGCCTTACCTGGTGTCTACTAAATATTTTGTCGGCAAATTCAGTAATAAATATTAATTAGTCATTTATGGCTGTGCGCATATTATAGTCGAGAGTCATGAGCCGCACTATCTTTGAATTATAATTTTTACTGGGTGACTAAAAGCTAGGAAGGCTATCCCATATTTAAAAACAATGTTCTAGAAACATGGGGGCATTGGGAGCATGCAAATCTAATAAAAAATTTTAACATTCTATTTCTTCATGTATGTTTCACTGACCAGTGCACATAAAAATTACATTTTATCATTTTTTAAAATTTGGATAAAGACCCATTTAATATTTGGTTGATATAAAGCCTTTCCTATCTGTGACATTACTTTTTAAAACCAATATAAATTGATAGTTTTTTTTGTTGTTATCAGATGGAGTAGACAATGGAACATAACATAATTTATTGTCGAGATATTCTGTTGGTAAATGCATTCCAAAGCAAGAATGGATCAGTCGAACGAGGTAGCCTATGGACACAGATTGCTGACAACATGAATTCTTTGGTGAGCCCTAAGTTTATTGTGACACAAAGATCAGTTCGAGAGCACTTGGCAGTCTTGCAGAAAAAGTACCAAAAGAAAATGAGACAGGAAGAGGAGGCAAGTGGTATCTCTCCAGAGAAAACAGTGCTTGATATCCTACTTGAGGAGATTTATGTAGCCGAGCAGATTGGTGAAGCAGAACAAGAAGAAGCAAGCCGAATGAATCAAGAAAACTGACCAGGAACAAGCAAGAGCAGATGATGTGAGACGGACTGCAATGGAAACATTCGCAGAAACTCAAAAACGAAATGGCGAAGAAAAGGAGAAAAAAACGAAAAGGAAACGAAGAAGTGGAGGAGAGATGGTGGATTATTTGAAGGAAAAATTCGAGAGTGAGCAAAAGGTGCGAAAAGAGGAGATGGAAGTCAAATACAAAATGTTAGGATTGGAGGAGAAGAAACACACTGCGAACGTGGCGATGCAGAAGGATGCCAGCAAGCAACAAATGGAGATGCTACATGCAATGCAGGACCAGAACGTCCAACAGCAGAAACAGTAGCAGCAGCAGTTTCAACAACACATGCAACAAACTGCAAACTTGCAAATGATGCTCATGCAAAACCAGCAGGAACAGCAACGGGCAATGCTAGAATTTTTTAGTAAACTAACTAACAAGAACTGAACATTAGAAAACAATTTGCCAAAAAAACTTTCTAGATTCATATTTGATCTTTTTATGTGACTATATGCAGGTATAGTGCCTGTTATGTACACTGTGTTTATTGCTTGAACATCATAGACATACAAGATGGGGAGGGGGGGGGGGGTAGGTGGGGCAGTTGTCCCCCATATTGTTGGGCAGACAAGGCCTTGCATGTTGAGTTGTTGATATTTTTATCCACTTTGTCTTTGTGAAACAATGCATCATTTCATAAAAGTAACAATGTAACATGTTTAATATATCTTTACATACCTGAAAAAGTAGTCATTATATATAGTATAAATTGTTTACATCATGCAAAATTCAAATGTGAGCCATAATGTGAGTAATATACACCACTTATTATTTTCCAGTGGCAGACACAAATGGGGGTGCAAATTTACACTGCTAAAGCAATTATTTGGGTTTCAAGAAATTATTGCCCTCTTAGTTTCTGCCAATGAAACAAGAAGACTATAATAACACATGGGATATAAAATCATGCAAAATACTCATTTAGAGCAGGTGGGTTTAATTCAAAATACATGGATGTAGTGTTTTTGTATAGACATGTTAAGGCATTCCTTAACAGAGCTCCAACTATATACATTTTGCCGACTTGGCTGAGTCTAATTTTCAAATTCTTTTTAAAGTCTAAAAATTTGAAATAATTTAAAATATCACCGAATAGCCATTCCACTGACACCCGTACTTGACTCATGGAACGGTTGAAATCTTGCATTTCCTCGGTAATGCTTTCTCGACGAAAGGGTGCTTGAAGGTGCATCCGAAGTGGGTAGGCTGGGTCACCATAAATGCACATTGGTTCGCCTTGTCTGGAGAATGCAAATTGGCTCATGTTGTTGTACAGGCCAGACTCGCCAAGCATCCGTGCATCATGCATCTTCCCCTCTATTGAGAATATTGCACAAATGTTACATTATGTAAATGTTATTTACAGGTGATAGGGACACCATTTGATATATAAATCACTACCGTAGGAAGCAACTTTGTATTGGGGGGGGGGGGGATTAGTTAGGGTTGATTATTAGGTCATTATTTCCCTCTCAAACTTCACAGATTATCGTTAGTTTACAACGGCCCTGTTTCAAATACTTTGATAAAATTGTCAAGTACCAGCTTTAATATAGACACTGACATAGTACCTGCTGGAAAAAATTAAATTTTATGCCTTGGTTTACTAGAAACTTACCAACTGGTCCATATAAATTAGCAATAATTCCATTGGGCAAAGGCCACAGATTGGAACTTTAGGGCGTGACTCGTTTATGACCATTATATACGACTCTTTGGTTTTTTCCAGGTCTACAAATTTGTCTGACCGTCCCATCTACGAAACCAAAGCAGTTGGTAAGGGCTGCTCCTTTGTTCGATACGGCTGTAGCATATGTCTCAAGAGCTTCTGGGTGTAAAATCTGATGATTCCACTCTGTCAGACGATGGCCATGGATATCAAAAATTAAACTGATCATTTTATTATTAATCATAGCTAATTCAGGAACTGGTCTACCAAAGGTAGGAATCAGGTCAGAATACCTGCAAGGATAGGCAAACCTCTTGAGCAGAATGCACAAGGCTTCTTCTCGTCCACAAATAGTCCCTTGGTAACATTTTACAATTTCTGGAATCCTTAGCGTATCCGCAAGTCCTGGTATATCATTCTTTTCCACTCTAAATTCAGTTTTGCATTCAACTTCGTCCTTTAACTCTAGGTCAAAGGCTGGATAGCTTGTGTACGGATACCCAGCATTCAGAGAAATATATTGTTGGTACAACAGCAAAAACTCTTCTTCGTCCAATAAACCTTCGTCAAAACCAATAAGCAGCAAATCACGAACGGATTTGAAGGATACCATTCACATATTTCACAAAAAATGGTGAAATTATCTTAAAGTCTCTATTGACCAGTAGGGCCTGTACGCGTTTTGCATGTTTGATGCATTGCGAAGAATTTAATAAACCGAACTTCTTAAAAGACGTGAATAAATTGCCTGTAATAATTCCTTGAAGTCACTACATGTATATATACAATGCTAATCGGTAATAAACGACAAATATTTATAGGTCCTATCCTATAGAGACTATAGCGTATATATATAATTGATAGTTATAGCGTATTTTAATTACGCATCGTGATCAATGTGGATAATCTCTGTCTCCATCTGCGCGAAATCACAATACACAGTATAATATAATCATATAATACATTTTCGCATCGTTCGAGACGATTCTACCGACGGACAATACGTATTTACCGACGGTGAATTGCCTTACCATCGGTACCGACGGTACCGGCGGACAACGTTTTTGAGGGCTACCTGATACTCAACCTCGCAACCAGGCTCTCAAGAGAGAGCTCGGGTGCTTCATAACAGCCTCGAAGCGGGGTTGCTTTATAAATACGTCATTCACCAACCGACTTTGCGTATTTACCGATGGTGGATTAATTTCTCCATCGGTACCGATGGACAATCTCTATTTACCGATGGTGAATTGGCTTACGATCGGTACCGACGGTACCGACGGACAGTGTTGTGGAGGGTTACCTTAGCCTCTTTCACTAATACTAACTACCTCATTCACCAACGGACTTTACAAATTTACCGATGGTGAATTTATTTCTCCATCGGTACCGATGGAAAATCTCTATTTACCGATGGTGAATTGGATTACCATCGGTACCGACGGTACCGACGGTACCGACAGACAGTGTTTTGGAGGGCTACCTTATGCCATTGCAATAATGCTAACTACCTCATTCACCAACGGACTTTACAAATTTACCGATGGTGAATTCATTTCTCCATCGGTACCGATGGACAATCTCTATTTACCGATGGTAAATTGGCTTACCATTGGTACCGACGGACAGTGTTTTGGAGGGCTACCTTATGCCATCGCAATAATGAGAATGTTATGTTTGTAGACGGAGAATCCTGGCTTATTTGAATTCCCAAAGTAACAATTCCCTCAGCAATTTGATGAGTGGTTAGGGACTTAGGAATTAATGCTGATACTGGTGACCCCATCGCTGTTCCAAATACCTGTTGATAATAACAGCCCTCAAACATAAAGTGTGTGGTATTAAGACAAAAAGACAGAAGATGAATAGTACCTTCTACAAGCGAAATAATTGCTTCTGTTGAAAAAGGAATTTTTCCACTTGACGATGATGTTAAGCGATTGGTAAGAGCTGAGGACAGTAGCATTCTTAGAGGTGCCAAAATACCTGCGAAAAACATTGATTCGAATGTTTTCAAAGCTTTACTTGCTCTTAAAAAAAGATCCGGACAGGGTTGCACTTTCAGCGGACAAAGGCAATTGTGTTGTTCTTATGGACAAACATGAATATCGCGAGAAGGCTCTTTTACTGTTAAATGACAGAAATACGTATTTTATTCTCAAGTCTGATCATACTGGAAAGACTCAAAAAGTTTTAAACGCCAAGTTACTTCTGTTAAGGAAATCCAATATTATCAGGAAAGCTACATATGAAAAGTTATACAGCAGTAATGTTCTTTATATAATAACTACAGTGAAACACGCAATTTGATTGGTCAACAGCCGTGCAGGATCTGACAATCCTGCACGGGAAATTCTGAACAGAAATTCTTGCACATAATTTACACAAATATACTCGCATTGTAAAGTTTCATTGTACGATACCTTTCGACTTTGAAGTAAGTTTCCAATTATTGAGACGTTGGTTTAGTTGTATGAATAAATTTCTGATCGAACATTGCTATTCAGCAAGTAGCAACGCGTAGCGTTGAAATTCATCAGACCATGGCATGCAATGCAAGTACAACATCTCTCGCTTCAAAGTTGATCAAACGCTTCGGAATCTTCACATATTCAGGTCGAGAATCTTCATAACTACTTTGGCCCTCTGTTTAGCTGGTTTTCCATTTCAAATTTCGCATATTTTATCGAAAAGGTCTCTGTATTTTCGCTGTATATTTTCGCGAATTTGCGATCAAATTCTGTTCACATATGTCGTTGTTTTCAATAGCGTGGAGTAGCGATTCTCTGATTGGTTAATTCACGAATGTTGTGAGAACTGCACATTTCATCAGTAATTTTAATCAAGTTAAGCGTTATTTCACTGTAGTAATTTTATAAAACAATTACCAAATGGTTTTTCCGTGCAGGATAGCATGATCCATGCACTTGGAATGTTGCTCAACTTTCGGAAAGCGTAAAAATACACTCGCCTACGGCTCGTGTGTTTTTACGCTTTCCGAAAGCTCACAACATCCCGCGTGCATGGATCACGCAATCCTGCACGGAAAACCATTCGGTATTCCTTTAATCTCCGCGTTTCTATGGTTTACCGAAAATCTATAAGCCGGAAATTCCATTGAGGCCTATTGTGTCCTTTATGAATACTCCTACATATGAGGTTTCAATTTTTTGGCAAAAATTTCGTTCCCTGTGTTGGGAAATACTGAAAACACTGTCAAAAATTCCTCTCACTTTGCAGAATTTGTAAGAGGTAAAACTCTTAAAGCATATCAATTGTTGGTATCATTTGATGTTGTTTCCTTGTTTACAAACATCCCAGTTGATCTTGCTATCAAGGTTGCAACAAAAAGACAGCATGCCACTTTGTTACAAAGGACATCCTTGCCTGTAGAAGATATTATTAATCTTCTGTTTTTGTCTTAATACCACATACTTTGTGTTTGAGGGCTGTTATTATCAACAGTTTTTTGGAACAGCGATGGGGTCACGAGTATCGGCAGTAATTGCTAATTTAGTATTGGAAGATGTCAAACAAAGAATTGTAGCCTCTGTTCCGGTTTCTCTGCCATTTTGGAAAAGCTTTGTCGATGATGTCATCTCTGCGGTTTCTACAACATTTAAATTCTATTGAGTCAATTCTATTGAGTCATTCTGCTACAACATTTAAATTCTATTGAGTCAATTCACTGTAGAACGTGAGAGAAAGTCACATTTAGCTTTTTTTAGATTTGAATGTGCACGTAACTGTCGAAGGGGGACGAAGTTAGAGACTAATGTTTATCGCAAAACCACACACACAGACAAATATCTGTCATACGACTCTCATCACCGAGTAGCATAAAAAAATCCGCAGCAAAAACTTTGCTTCAAAGAGCCGAATCCTTGCCGTCAAACAGTATTTCTTAAGCTAATGAACGTGAATGTATACTAAATGTTTTAGGGGAAAACGATTACCCAAAGCGTTTTCTCAATGATTGCCCGAGATCATGTTTGTAGCAACCAAAAATAACTCCGAGGGTGATACCTCTGCTAAGGGTTATGCAATAGTTCCATACACTCGTAGTGTCACAGAACAGTAGTAATATAGGGGCCGTTCGACCCGGATTTTTGAGGAGGAGTGAGGAGGAATGAGGAGGAGTGAGGAGGAGTGACAAGGACAATTTCGAAACCAGAGCCTGCAATCCACCGAGGAAGCTTGCTGAGGCTCTGGGAAACACCAGTGAAAGTCGGGCTCTGATTGGTTGTTCTTCAAGTGCTAATTATTATTTAAACTGTGAGCCGTATTTTAAGTAGTGATTCAAACATCGTTTAAAATTAATATAAAGTTTATTTCTCTTTGTGTATTATATTTAAACATATCAATGAAACACACCATAACTTTAATAAACTTATTAATCTTCCCTAGCTTCTCAAATGAAATCAATAGAATATTCAGATATAGATATGCCAATAACAAAATGTAGAATAACAACAGTGCAGCATTACCATATAAGGCCATGACAAGCCGTTGCCTATAATATTTAAAATAACACAATAATCCATGATTTACCGTAATTAAACAAGTTAAAATAAATCACTACCAGTATCTTACAGCAATTCAAAACAATGACAAGTGTTCTTTGAAGAACTAAAGTCGTAATAAGCATAAACAACGGCATAATTCACCTTTGACGGCAGTAATGTCTATTTATAAATGTCGAGCGGAGTACTGGATCCAAATGTACTGATTTCGTGCAAAAGTCGCCGGTGTTTCCCAGAGCCTCGGCAAGCCTCCACAGAGGATTGCGGGCTCTGCTTTCGAGATTGTGAGGAGGACTGAAGAGGAGTGAGGAGGAATGAGGAGGAGTGAGGATGAGTGAGGTGGAAAGAGCAGGAGTAACGACGTCACTCATCATTAACATACGTCATAATTATATGCAATGACGTCACGCGGGCAGGTTTGGACGAGGACGGACCAAACTTGCTGACTAAGCATTTTTTAGCGTTTTCCCACGTGTGTGATACAATAGAGGGATTAATATTGGCTTGCTATGAATAGCTCGAGTCCATCACAAGGCAAAATTGTTATCGAAATTAATATATAGCACGGTTATAGCCGTATCTTTGCTCGGAAGAGATAAATTTCCACAAGTATATTGAAGGATTTTCCGTATGTTTACAAAATTATAGCGAGGAATCTATTCGTTACAAAAATCAAGATATATTTTAAACAGAACTAAACAGTTGCTAATCCCGGGTTGTCAACGTCGTTGTTAAGAGCAATATTTTCATGTTATTCAACATTATTTAGCAAATCTTCTACATACATATATACTGCTAAGAAGACCGAGTCAGATCATAAGAATATAAGTTAGAATTGGAACAGTTGTAATATATTTTGCGATAAAAATATGCGGTCGTTATATATGTTATGTGTTGCTAAGTCATTAGCGACGCTTGTGTGCATGCATACAACATATTTTTACACTAATCAGGGGGGGCGGGCCGCGCGGGTGGAAAGAGCAGGCTTTGCAGGAAAAAGCTTACACAAGATTTCAGTTTTAAAATACATTTATTACTGTCTAGAGTTATGTAAACACATGGAAGTTAGAGGTCATGATATATTATTGTCAAGCGATTTCTATATTTTAGTGCTAGGTTTTTAAAGTACTAAAACTCGGATAAGTTTAATAAATTTAAGCTATATAAAGCACACCGGTTGCTATGTGTTGTTAGGGTGAAATTAATTAAAGGATTAATTTTTATTAGAGATTTGCATTTTCTACTGTGGATAAATACGGGTAGATTAGGATATCCATTGCGCGGGCGTCGCGGATTATCCGTGCGGGTTGGAAACACAACAATAAGGAGGCTTATATTGAAAGAGCGAAAGAAATTTAGACCAGACAGGTGCGCCTTGCAGCCAAAAGTTTACACAAGAATTCAGTCTTAAAATACATTTATTTCTTCGAGACGTTTACAAAGTTAATATGGTCTACTTCTTAGAGCATAATGTGATTGATTTTATTTAAATTACGCACAACAATTTAAATGTTTTTTGTAATAAGAGTCGTTTGGATTAATTGTTCATTCGCCAAGCTTTCTATACCCCAATAGCCCTACATCAACCCTACATCGACCCTTCATCGACCTTACATCACACCCACATGTCACCGTAAAAAGTTATAAATGATTCTTCCTTATCTTATCTTTATTTTCCTTATCCTTATCTTATTATCTTCCTTATCTTTATTAAACCTCTTATCTTTATCTTCTTATCTTCCTTATCCTTATCCTTATCTTCTTATCTTTATCCTATTATCCTTATCTTTATCTTCTTATCTTCCTTATTTTTTCCTTAATCTTCCTTATCCTTATCCTTATCTTTATCTTTATCTTCCTTATCTTTTTCTTCTTATCTTCCTTATCCTTAATAAGCTTCCCGCTATGTTGATATGTTCAACACAACTTAGGCTGGGAGCCGAGCTCTTTAGGCTCGGAGCCAGCTCCTTAGGCTCGGAGCCGAGCTCCTTAGGCTTGGAGCCAGCTCCTTAAGTTCGGAGCCGAGTTCCTTAGGCTCAGGTGAAGCTTCTGCGAAGCTTCTGTCAAGCTTCTGTCAAGCTTCTGTCAAGCTTCTATCAAGCTTCTGTCAAGCATCTGTCAAGCTTCTGTCAAGCTTCTGTCAACCTTCTGTGAAGCCTCACCCAATCTTAAGATTCAATTATTCAATCTTATGATTCAATGATTCACTCCATGATTCAATGATTCAATCTTATGATTCAATGATTCAATCTGATGATTCAATGATTCAATGTTATGATTCAATGATTCAATCCATGATTCAATGATTCAATCTTATGATTCAATGATTGAATCTTATGATTCGATGATTCAATCTTATGATTCGATGATTCAATCCATGATTTAATGATTCAATCCATGATTCAAATTGAGCTCGACTCCGAGCTATTTAGTTATTATATCATTGAATCCCACAATTGAATCATAGATTTGATCATTGGATCATAAGATTGAATCATTGAATCATGGATTGAATCATCAAGCATCTGTCAAGCTTCTGTCAAGCTTCTGTCAAGCTTCTGTGAAGCCTCACCCAATCTTAAGATTCAATGATTCAATCTTATGATTCAATGATTCACTCCATGATTCAATGATTCAATCTTATGATTCAATGATTCAATCTTATGATTCAATGATTCAATGTTATGATTCAATGATTCAATCCATGATTCAATGATTCAATCTTATGATTCAATGATTGAATCTTATGATTCGATGATTCAATCTTATGATTCGATGATTCAATCCATGATTTAATGATTCAATCCATGATTCAAATTGAGCTCGACTCCGAGCTATTTAGTTATTATATCATTGAATCCCACAATTGAATCATAGATTTGATCATTGGATCATAAGATTGAATCATTGAATCATGGATTGAATCATCAAGCATCTGTCAAGCTTCTGTCAAGCTTCTGTCAAGCTTCTGTGAAGCCTCACCCAATCTTAAGATTCAATGATTCAATCTTATGATTCAATGATTCACTCCATGATTCAATGATTCAATCTTATGATTCAATGATTCAATCTTATGATTCAATGATTCAATGTTATGATTCAATGATTCAATCCATGATTCAATGATTCAATCTTATGATTCAATGATTGAATCTTATGATTCGATGATTCAATCTTATGATTCGATGATTCAATCCATGATTTAATGATTCAATCCATGATTCAAATTGAGCTCGACTCCGAGCTATTTAGTTATTATATCATTGAATCCCACAATTGAATCATAGATTTGATCATTGGATCATAAGATTGAATCATTGAATCATGGATTGAATCATTCAATCATGGATTGAATCATTGAATTATAAGATTGAATCATTGAATCATAAGATTGAATCATTCAATCATGGATTGAATCATTGAATCATGGATTGAATCATTGAATCATAAGATTGAATAATTGAATCTTAGAATTGAGTGAGGCTTGACAGAAGCTTGACAGAAGATTGACAGAAGCTTGACAGACGCTTGACAGAAGCTTCGCAGAAGCTACACAGAAGCTTCACAGAAGCTTCACTTGAAAAGAACTCGGCTCCGAACTTAAGGAGCTGGCTCCGAGCATAGGAGCTCGGCTCCAAGCCTAAGTTTTGTTGAACATATCAACATAGCGGGAAGCTTATTAAGGATAAGGAAGATAAGAAGATAAAGATAAGGAAGATAAAGATAAAGATAAGGATAATGGAGATTAAGGAAAAAATAAGGAAGATAAGAAGATAAAGATAAGAATAATAGGATAAAGATAAGAAGATAAGGATAAGGAAGATAAGAAGATAAAGATAAGAAGTTTAATAAAGATAAGGAAAATAATAAGATAAGGAAGATAAAGATAAGATAAGATAAGAAAGAATCATTTATACTTTTTTTACGGTGACATGTGGGTGTGATGTAGGGTCGATGAAGGTCGATGTACGGTCAATGTAGGATTGATGTAGGGCTATTGGGGTATAGAAAGCTTGGCGAATGAACAATTAATCCAAACGACTATTATTACAAAAAACATTTAAATTGTTGTGCGTAATTTAAATAAAATCAAACACATTATGCTCTAAGAAGTAGACCACATTAACTTTGTAAACGTCTCGAAGAAATAAATGTATTTTAAGACTGAATTCTTGTGTAAACTTTTGGCTGCAAAGCGCACCTGTCTTGTCTAAATTGATTTCTCTCTTCCAATATAAGCCTCCTTATTGTTGTGTCTCCAACCCGTACGGATAACCCGCGACGCCCGCGCAATGGATATCCTAATCTACCCGTATTTATCCACATTAGAAAATGCAAATCTCTGATAAAAGTTAATCCTTTAATAGTTTCACCCTAACAACACATAGCAACCGGTGTGCTTTAATATAGCTTAAATTTATTAACCTTATCCGAGTTTTAGTACTTTAAAAACCTGGCACTAAAATATAGAAATCGCTTGACAATTATATATCATGACCTCTAACTTCCATGTGTTTATATAACTCTAGACAATAATAAATGTATTTTAAAACTGAAATCTTGTGTAAGCTTTTTCCTGCAAAGCCTGCATTTTCCGCCCGCGCGGCCCGCCCCCCTGATTAGTGTAAAAATATGTTGTATGCATGCACCCAAGCGTCGCTAATGACTTAGCAACACATAACATATATAACGACCGCATATTTTTATCGCAAAATATATTACAACTGTTCCAATTCTAACTTATATTCTTATGATCTGACTCGGTCATCTTAACAGTATATATGTATGTAGAAGATTTGCTAAATAATGTTGAATAACATGAAAATATTGCCCTTAACAACGACGTTGACAACCCGGGATTAGCAACTGTTCAGTTCTGTTTAAAATATGTCTTGATTTTTGTGATGAATAGATTTCTCGCTATAATTTTGTAAACATACAAAAAATCCATCAATATACTTGTGGAAATTTATCTCTTCCGAGCAAAGATACGGCTATAACTCTGCTACATATTAATAATATTGACCTTAACAACAATGTTGGCAACCCGGGATTAGCAACTGTTTAGTTCTGTTTAAAATATGTCTGGATTTTTGTGACGAATAGATTCCTCGCTATAATTTTGTAAACATACGAAAAATCCTTCAATAAACTCGTGGAAATTTATCTCTTCCGAGCAAAAATACGGCTATAACTCTGCAATATATTAATTTCGATAACAATTTTGCCTTGTGAGGGACTCGAGCTATTCATAGCAAGCCAATATTAATCCCTCTATTGTATCACACACATGGGGGAACACTAAAAATGCTTAGTCAGCAAATTTTGTCCGTTCTCGTCCAAAACTGCCCGCGTGACGTCATTGCATATAATTATGACATATGTTAATGATGAGTGCCGTCATTACTCTCCCTCATTCCTCCTCACTCCTCCTCAAAAATCCGGGTCGAACGGCCCCTATATTACTACTCAGAACCAATCAAGAGAATCTTAAGTAATTGCAATATTAAGGTTGCCTTAAAACCCTGTTTGACTTCAGACCATATTTTCGCAAAACCGAAAGATTCTGTAAAAACAAATCAGAAAACACATGCTGTATATGCTATACCATGCAGTGACTGAGAGAAAGAGTATTCGGTTAATCTAAACGCCAGTTTGGTAAACGGTCAAAGAACTTCAAAAAGCTTTTTCAACTTTACACAAGGGGAAATCAGTTTTAGCAGAACAAGTATGACACCAAACACGATCGAGATTGCGTGGAAAAACTTTAAAGTTATTATCCACAAACAATCGCTATGGTCAAAAACTATGCCTAGAAGCGTGGCATATAAATATGAGTAATCATGCTTGGAATAAGGATGACGGTGCCCATTTGCCAGAGAAATACATGCATCTCATTAGCAGGCACCCTTTGATCCCCTAAATGTGTGGACAATGTATGTCAATCATGTGAAACGCATGGTGAAACACAAGGTAAAGTGGATATGTCGAGCAATAATGTGAACGGCGATATTTTAAAAACTCTCAGTTTAATCCCAAATGAAAGAGGTTTCAAAATGTCTTTTCTGGATATAGCCAGTTTACCAAAAAAATATAGATTAAATTAATTTTTCAATGACCAACAAAGTCATTGATTTGATAGCTTTTAGTGAAACACGACTTAATTCAAATGTAACTAATAACATCATTAATCTAGATGGGTTTGATATTGTCAGAAAAGACAGATGAAGCAAGAAACGGTAGTGAGGTGCAAAAATTTAGTTGCGTAGCTCTAGGGAAAGTTCTAAAAAATTAAAAAATACCATGGACAATTTGAAACAAAAAGCCATTTGTCCCAATTTTCCTTGAAAATAGCTGGTCAAAAATCTAATTCCAACAAAGCTTGGAAAAGTATAAACAACTTGTTAGGTAGGTAGGTAGAACAAACCAACAGTGGTAAATAAACTAAATGTAGGTGACCAAAGTTAACAAGACCTGAATATATTGCGGAGAGCTTTAATGAATATTTTTCAAAGCTGATTGGCCCTGGCGAAGTACATTCTTCAAATTCGAATTTTAGAAATGTGTCATAAGTGCTCAATCAAAATTTGCTGCATTCCAACCTGTTACTGTCAGTCACGTTTTTCATATTTTCCAAAAATAAAGCCATAGGCATGAATAAATTCTCTAGCAAAACTATTAAATTAGCTGCACCTGTCATCTCAGATTCATTAACACTTATTTTCAATCAGGCTATTACTCTATCTTCTTTTCCTGATGAATGGAAAGTAAAGGGTAATGCCTCTGTATAAAAATGGTTGGCGTAGTATTCCAGGAAAATTCATATGCCAATATCAGTTTTACGTACCGGTCATCATAGTCCCCGGGCCAACGGGGCGGAGCGCCGTTCCGGGCGTAAGCCCGGGGCGAGCGTACTAATTCCGCCCGGCTATTTACACCCGGGGAAACGAAAGCTTTAGCGAAGTCTGAAGTTCACCAAATATCGCGGGCGTGGGTTACTGCGAGTGGTTCGGTGGGTGGTCATCTCACTGATCTCAAAATATGGCTGTTTGCCAGGAGTGAAGAGGCAAAATATGAAAAATACATGTCAGAAAGCTTGGAAAATTGTTTCACATAACAAATTGTCCCCGAGCCGAGGGAGAGTACTAATTCCCCCCCGGCTATTTACACCCGGGGAAACGAAAGCATTAGCCAAGTCTAAAGTTAATCAATGGGCGCGGGCGTGGGTTACCGTGAGTGGTTCGGTGGGTGGTCATCCTCAAAAATATGTCGGACTGTCATGAATAGCGGACACTGTTTGGTCCAATTTAAAGTTTGCATTATAACGACTGCATGACGACAGCGAAATAGGAAACATTTCTTGATTTGATGATTGATAAATTTCTTGCAAATATATTTCATTTTTGCTCGCATTTTTGCAAGATTTTGTAAATTTTAAGAAAGAAAGGGGGAAAGAATCGGCTAAAAGAAGGGAGCCGACGTTAACGAAGGTAAGTTTGTTTTGAATATAGATATTAATATTGCTTTAAAATCCGACGGGCGACGGCCTTTGGCTTTGCGTATATGAAACAACTAAACAAAACAGCATATAATTTCAGCGGTGTATCTTTGTAGGAAACTAGCTGACGTGACCTAATGTTTTCAATGGGCTGATGGCGTGATTGGATGTTGAAACCTAGTTGCAAAACAAATTCTCAAAAACGGCATGTTTAGCAATAATACAGCTAAACAATTTAGTCAAAAAGCAAATGAATATAACTACGCCATTCTACGATGAAATCTCTAAGTATTCTCAGTCAATTTTAGCAAATATTTCAAGCACTAAACAGTGAAAAAGGCATCCCAAATTTCGTTAAAATTGGGGACGCCAATTTCGTAGCTACAAATGTAAAAAAAATACAAAACAAAGACGAAAAACATTTACCTTGAATACTTTGTCGTGGCTTAAGCATGTTTTTAAAACAATTAGACCGGTTTTTGCTTCATTATTGCTCTTTTAAGAGCTCATTATTGCTCTTGCAACTAGGTTGTTTTTGCTGACGTCAGCCAGAGTCCTATCCATTTATTTTATTATCCATGGTTTTATAAAGAACACTTTGTGGTTGAGTTATACCGTAAATTGAAGCTTATATTACGTATAATATCATACCTAACATATATATGTTGGGAAATTGACAATTTTGTAATTAAAAGTGATATTTTTAGGCGATTTTTCATTTGTAAGAATATTCTTAAAAAATTATCGTGTTACCATGACAACAACTTTAGAAACTTCATGTTCGGAAAATACAATGGTTTTGTCAGCAAGGCGAGGATTTCTGCATGCATGTATTTAATTCTAGTAAATCTTTTTTACCATTTTCAAACGTAAACATTTATAAGAATTGATTTAGTATGAGATATCCTAGAGAATAGGGCAAGTTTGTTCCAATTGTTTATGTATGACTTCGTTCTTGATGTTCAAGTCCTTACTATGCATTGTTTGCGAATGTTTCTTAGTTAAATTAACCTTTGTAGAAGTTCATGATAAAAAGAAAACCGAATTATTTTCATTAGCGTCCTGTACGAATTAAATTTATTTTATTCAAAGTGAGAGAAATAAGTTGAAGCTCGAGTTGAAGAGTTCATAAACTTCGGCAAAAAGCAGTTGATTTCAATTCACATTTAAAAACGTTTTACGTAGAGTTTCATTTCGAATTTTACATTAAAATAAAGCCCATAGAAACCAAAATATCATACCTACATTATATATTTTAGAAATTGATAGTTCTGTATTTAAAAGTGTTCCAATTTCATCCATTTTTTCCCGGTTTGTACAAAAAAAATAAATAAATAAATATCGTGTGGCCATGACTAACATGACGTGGCAACGCGAGCCTGCATTCAGTGTTGGCGTAATTACGAATACTTCATGTTGAAACAATGTTTGGAAAATATAGGCGAGGGGTTGTTGCATGCAAGTATTTGTAGTAATATTATGGAACGGATATTGTATGATCAACTGTATAACTATCCAAACAAAATTTGAGCTTCTCAGTGATTCCCAATTTGGATTTCGAAAATTTCACTCTACGCTAGTGCATTACTAGACTGTACTAATTATTGTCATGTGAATCTAAACAGAAAAATATTTAACTTAGTATAGTTTTAATTGGTTTGAGGAAAGCCTTTGATACTGTTGATCATCAAATTCTCTTGAACAAATTAGAGCTCCATGGAATAAAAAGACAACCTCAAAGTTTGCTCAAACTCTATCTGACAAACCGAAAGCAAAAGTTGCAAATAAAAAACACATTTTCATCTAAACGCTTAATAAAATGTGGTGTAACACAAGACTTTATATTAGGGCCATTATCCTTTTTATTGCACATCAATGATTTCCCACATTGTCTAAACAAAACAAAACCGCGGTTGTTTGCTGATGACACAAATTTGTATATATTCCGATTTGGAGAACCTTAAAAAAATGGTTAATGTAGCCAATAAACTTAGCTTCAATCTAGCTAAGACAGAGTTTATGTTGATTGGCTCCAAACCAATGATCAAAAATGTTTCTGATTCTTGTCCAAATGTTTACATTGAAAATATACAAATTAAACAAGTTCATGAATGCAAAAACATTAGAAGTAATATTGAACAGCATTTATCTTGGAAAAATAATATATTTGCGAAACAGTCACAGCAGGAATCTTTGCTATTCGTCGGTTCGAACTATTTGTTAAACAAGATACCTGTACACTTATTTATATAACACTATTGTTCGTCCGTATTTTGACTACTGCGGTGAAGGATGAATTTGGCAAAACTCAATCAAAACGATTCCAAAACTTATTGTAAATATAAGCAATGACGTAGATTATACGATTGCTTTACATACTTTGGGCTGGGACCCACTCCAAACAAAAAAGAAAAAAACTAAAGCAAGAATGATGAATTAGATATTAAACAAAATTTGTCCAAAGTTACTCACAAATCTATCTATCGTATAAAAGTAAGATAACTAATTATCACCTTCAGAATATCTCAAGTAGTCTCTATTTACCAAAACCACGTACAAATAGCATGAAAAATAGTTTTATCTACGACGGAGCACACATGTGGAATTCTATATCAAAATAAATTAGGGAAAGCAAGTCATTTTCTTCCTTTCGAAATAAAATCGCGGCTCACATTAGGGCTTGGTAGCATTTGTAAATATAATTAATATAATTCACCCGGCCTTTGCTCAAAGCCTTTGCAATATATTTTAAACTTATATGTTACTGTAAATAATTTACCTCATTATCATATTCTGCGTATGTATATCATATTCTGGCACACGCCTCCTCCCCCCCCCTTCCCCCCACCCCGTGAAAATCAGCTACGGTTGACTGTGTCAGAGTGTAGAAATAAAGTTCTACTATTACTACCACTTGCTGCCGGGATGACGTCAAACGCATTCATATAGGTGCACTTTGACCTGTTGAATCCACTTTTAACATTTGCAGAATCATACGATACAAACATCGCATTGTTTTGACGTTTTAGTTCGTATTTCCGGTTGAGAATTAATAACTCACTTCAAGCTCACAGTCGAACAAGAAATTAAATATCGTGATAAAACATGCAAATTTGAAGAAACAGACTTGCAAATAACACTCTAAATAGTGTTTTTGATAGAGATTCGAACAAGACTATTGACGATATGTTCAAAGGGGCAAGTTCAGACAGTTGCGTAATTTGATAGTATACGATCTCGCTTGACTTTCAAAGGCCAATAAAAACTACAATGTTGATAAAGATTATAACTATCGTTAATCTGAATAGAATGGTGGTATTTTTGTGTCCATAGCATGCACTGAACCGAAGATATAAAAATATGAGCAGTCAACCTTTCGAGGATGACGCGACTGGAACGTGTCGAGAAAAAGTGGGCTGGAACAATACTATGAAGATCAAACTATATCTAATGTTCCTTGTTACGTGTGTGTTTATTGATTCAATGCCCCTATTTTGTTAACCATAATAATGGTGATGTATCAGCAAAATGTATACTATTGTACGAACAAAGCAATTATCAGCCCGCTACCATATAGGCCTACTGTCTCTTTTAGCTAAATATTAATCACTCACAATAAATTCAGTACTTCGTAACGTTCCAACACTGGGACTACGTATAAACAAAGAAAGGATGAATTCAAAATCGCAGCAAAATTTATGCGGTTTCGTTCTGCGTTGTCACAGCGCGCATGGAACCAAACATATTGCAGCAAAACTAATAGAGCGAATTCACATACTCGTAGCACGCGTTCTGTGTTATGGCTACATTTTGTTACATTATATTATAGACTCATTGAACTACTGTTTATTAAAGCACGCAGCCTTGTTTGATGCTAGTATCTTGAACTATGTATATATTCACTGCGATATTTGGTTATCAGTTTTTAAAAACTTGTAGCCTATCCTTAACTGGATATGCGCGTTAGATTAAACAAACCAAAATAGCATGGGCTAAAACACTGTCATGAATATCAAACTATATCTAAAGTTCCTCGTCTTCCAAATATCTAGATCTATACCTTACATTATCTTGTGTTTACGTGTACGTTTATTCAAGACTCTTATAAACGAAGCAAATCCCAGCATGTCACCTAGGCCAAACTGTCTCTTTGAAATGATCACTTACAATAAATACTTCGTATTGTGTCGAGACCGAGACTCCGTATTATCTATCAGGAAAAGATAAAATTAAAAGCGCTGCAAAATTTACATGGTTTCGCTATGAGTTCGCAAGACCCGCATGAAACTAGACAAATCACGGGGAAGCTATTAATACCTCGACTGAATTCGGATAGGACGCAACTAATTTGTGCGCGGTTAGGAATTAATTAACTCTAGCCAGTAATGTAAAAATGTTAAAACCTTACCAGAGATTGTCGTTGCAACAATCTTTCTTCGTAACAAGCTCTCTCAATCTGTAAGTAGATGCGCCTTCCTATCTGCATGAAGATTTTACGAAATAGAACATCTCGTGATCAAGTCGTCATCACAATATCCGTAATTATATGGACTTAAAAAAATTTCACTTCCGGTATAGGAGTTACGTAATTCCCAAAATACATTGGTATATCTCACAGAAGGGATAGTTCTAAACCCCGTTTGTTAATATTAATTATATTAAAGTTAATTTTAGTAATTTAAATGAGCACATGTGTAGAATAGAATGTTCGAAATATAACATTTTTTGCAAACAAATTTATTAGACATGTGCATGGAGCTTCTATATATTGTTATAAATAAATTGAATCACTCGATTAAAGGTTTATAACTTCTGTAATTTTCACAAAAACCCCGATATAAAGTAAATTTGTGTTCCTTTTATAATATGATGCAATCCCAGGAACAGTATGCGTTTTCCAGGAAAAATGCCACGCGCCAGGCGCGATTCTTTATATGATATATTATTGTTCAAACGAAGCAATTCCCAGCCCGTCACGATATACTGTCTCTTTTAAATAATTACTCACAATAAATTATTTTGTATCGTGCCTAAATTTAAAAGGTCAACAGAATTTATGCGGTTTCGTTCTGCGTTTTCACAGTGCGCATGCACAGAACCAAACATATTGCGGCAAAGCTAGTAGAGCGAATAGCCATACTCGTAGTACGCGTTCTGTCTACCTTTTTTTACATTATAAAATGTTCTTATTTAAACTACTGTTTAAAGCACGCAGCGTTGTTTGATGCTGGTATCCTGAGCTTTGCATATATTTACTGGGATATTTGGTTTTGGTTTTCAAAAACCTGTAGCCCATTCTTAATGGCACATGCGCCTTAGATTCAACAAAACAAAATTAGGTGGACTGGAACATTACCGTGAATATCAAAATATATCTAATGTTCCTCGTCTTCCAAATATTTATACTCTACATTACATTGTGTTTACGTGTGCCTTTATTCAAGCTCTTGAGAAACAAAGCAAGTCCCTGCATGCCCGCCAGGATAAACTGTCTATTTGAAATGCATGATCACTCACAATAAAATATTTCGTATCGTGTCGACACTGAGATTCCGTATACATCAGGACAAGATAAATTAAAAGCGCTGCAAAATCTGCATCGTTTCGGTCTGCGTTCGCAAGGCGCGCATGAAACTAGACAAATCACGGGGAAGCTATAATACGTTGAACTTGCCTAGGACGCGACTATAATTTGTGCGCGGTTAGGAATTCATTAACTCTAGTCTAATGTAAAAATGTAAAAATGTAAAAAACCTTACCAGAGGTTGTCGTTGCAACAATCTTTCTTTATAACAAGCTCTCTCAATCTGTAAGAAGATGCCTTCCTATCTGCATGAAGATTTTACTGAATAGAACATCTCGTGATCAACTCGTCATCACAATATCCATAATTATATGGGCCGAAATATTTTTGACTTCCGGCATAGAAGTTGCGTAATTCTTAAAATATATTGGTATATTTCAGAGAAGGAATAGTTCTAAATCCCACTTGTTAATATAAATTATACAATACAACGGTAACTCCGAATAAAGTAAGCATTTTGATTCAACGTTTCGACTTTATTTAGTCATCATCAGGAATGATAATATTACGTGTGCATGCGTTAGCCTATAATATATATACTCTACGTAATTTGATATACAATTAAAAGAAAACCGATAGTTCTCTGGATGCTTAGAAGACGAAATAATAAATGACCTTTTCGAAAACGAAACTTTAAAATTTTATATAGGATATGTTGATGACACACTAGTTTTGGCCAAACAGTCTTATATTAACTTGAATTTATGGAAAGCCATTTCGGCCAAAAGGGCATCGAGTTCCCAAAAAGGTATCGAGTGGAAAAAATAGTGTATCGAGTCGCTTTGAAGCGGCAAAATGATACCGAGAACCGCGGGAAAACTAGTGGAGTTCTACACTTCCAAAAATATCATATCGAGATGACTCAAAATAACATGTCGAGAATTTACAACAAAAATAACCTATCGAGAATCAGTCATTAAGATAAAACAGGTCGAGAATAGTTGAATAAAAAAAGTGGTCGAGAATCAGTCATTAAGATAAAACATGTCGAGAATCAGTCATTAAGGTAAAACATATCGAGAAACCACTCTCCTCCGCAGAGCCTTACGAATTTTTAATAAAATTGCGTAATATTAAGGGGGGGAGGACAAATTACGCAAGGTATGATGGGAAGACGGAAGCTACGTAAGGCTCTGCCATATAATGTTTCGAAAATGGCGTCCAATTACAGACATAAGAATATTGAATTACTCATGAATTATTCATGGCGACAAATAGGCCGTTTCAGGATGCAAACCTAAAGTTTGCGATGAATTGGTTTGCTCAAAGTGCATTGAGAACAACGAGGAAGTTTTTTGACGATGTTGGACCGAAGAAACGTTTCAAAGTTCATATAAATAAACATCGCTCCTTGAAATTCAATGACAGCATATGCACTCTGGGTGAAACGCTGCACGTAGTGAAACAATTGTCGAATCTGCGATTAGAGACGGTATGTAAATATTAAATATATTATTTTTGATTGAATAAAAATACAAAGTATATGTACTATAAAGTATGTATTCATTGCTGTGTCCCCAGTGTATATGTATTTGATTTGGAACAGTGTGTACTTTTTATAATTTGCAACTCTTGGATGAACCTAGTTGTTGCAAGGTTGTTGCCTTCTTGGTAGCATAATAAATGGCCATTTATACCACCCAAGGTTTGTAATGTTTGTGTGAAATGTTTACATGCACTGAACTCTGGTAGCTTATATTATCAAAGGTGGCCCGCAGTTATTGGGAGTATAATTTCTGTTGCGGTAACCCTGCCACTTGTACTTTATATGTCTGTCTGTCTGTTTATTTGATGTACTTTATACTGTATCATGGCAAAGCTAATGGGTCATTCCAGAAAACATCCATACCACCCCCAGAGAGGGAATTGTAACCCCCCCCCCTCCCCCCTATTATCAGAAACAATTTTGTCTCCACTGCAAAAATTTCCTCTGTGAGGGGAGTGTGGATCTTTTCTGGAACGACCCAATAAATGAGTTAAAAACTTTCATTTTGGAAATTTTAAAACAACAAATAACAATAATTAATTAGATTTATCATTATAATTGCCAGGTGAACCTATAGTAGTGACTATGGTAACATACAAATATCTTAATTATTCTACAGAATAATTCCATGGATGATGTGTCAATCTAGTATGAACTAATGTACACAGAATACAAAGTGTCATTTGGCAATGATATAAATTGTTCCAATGATGCCATTACTGTTGCTACCAAAAGTTGATGAGAAACTGTTGAAAGTGGAAGATTGCCTACAACTCCAGAAAGAATTTTAATGGATGGTGCTGTAAACTAGAACTTGGACACTGGAAGTTTAGACCAAGACGATAGGCAATTCCAGCTTTTAGTTTATGCGTGCAGGGATGATAGGAAGTAAGGTATCACATTGCTGATTATGCTGAAAAAATAAAAATGGTGGCCGTGTAAACATGGAGTGATGGCTTATACTTGTAAATATTGAAATATTTTGGTTGCTTCGGTAGTTTTTATTGAAATTTTTCAGCATAATCAGCACTATCATACCTTACTTCCCATCATCCTCTGCAGGCATAAACTAAAAGCTGGAATTGCCTATTTGATGCTATTGAAGCTCTTGTATCCAGAAAAGATATCATTGTTCATTGTTGTGGTCCCAACTGGCTGCCAAAACAAAGGCATCTGTTTGAGTTGATTAATTAGGTATATCTACAGAAATTAAAAAACAGGAGTTATCCAAACTGACATATTATATAGGTGCAAAATATTGAATGTAGCTCTGACTGGCTATTTCTAGCACAAGTATATCAGACCATATTTAATGTATCTTTGTGATTGGATAATCCTAGTTATATAATACTATGTTAATATTGGTTAATCCTAATTATATGATACTACTATTATATATTTAGCAAGTTGTAACTTTAATTAGATTGTTGTTTTTATATGAAATTGACATTTCTCCCTGGACATTTTGATTTGATACTTTATACAAAAATATACTTGAGTGGATAGCAAGGTTTGTGTCAGGCTCTATTTGTAAAATAGAGAGAGCAAGATGCAGAAACAAAAATGGGATACAATTGTAAAACATTCAACAATTACATATTGGACGAGGATGAGCATGATATCAAGAATTATCCAGACCTCAACCTTTGGCTTCGGCAGATAACATTGACCGGTCTTGATGTCATGCGAAACCCAAATTCAATAATTGTTTTAATATGCAATTATGATGATGTTATAATGGCAGGAAAGAAAACCTTGTCAGGTGTCTCATTAAAAAATCATGTCACCAACAGGCAATTTTCAATGTTGTTTTAGGTGGATAAACATTGAGGATTGTCTGTAGTTCTTAGCCAATCACAATTGATTCTTTTGAGATTGCATTAACATTGAATAATCCAAATACTTCAAATACATTCATTTCTTAAAAGGTTCAGTGGTGGATCCGGCAAGATTTCTCTAGGGGGGGGGGGGGTGCTGGGCGAGCAGCCAAGCATACCGAACCTAGCTTACTGGCCAACAGTGTACTGATACAACATTGATTAAACATAATTTTATAATTATATATTCTCCAATTCTGGTCATACTGTTGTGTGAAAGAGAAACTTCATGAACTTATTAGTACTTTGAACTATAGTGCTAGATGCTGCCTTGAATTCCAAAATTTAATTTAATCTAAGACTATTTCTAGATTAGATATATCACTACGAAAATATGTAGATTGAGAGAGACTACTCAGTATTATAAACTAAGAACAAACCTGTGTCAACTGTTGATATGTGAAGCCTTTTTCGACCAGGTTTACTTTGGCGTTTGGACACTTCAGAGCACACTAATTTATTTCTTGTCATCCTTTTGGGGCGTACTTGCCATTGGATAACATCCATCTTCTTCATCTAGATATAAAGTATTTAATATAGGATACACTGCTTAGAATCTTCAATCTAAATATTAAAGGATAAGTGTCACACCACAATACAGGCGGCCATTTTATGGGCCGACTACAACCAAACGTCTTTTGTATCAATCCGTCGTATATTTAAGCCATCCTTTGTGAATCCTTGCTGCTTTTATATAATTCTTACTGGCAATGTACCATATATGATATTTTAAACTTTATTTGTTGATTTTGGGAGAGATAAAAACAATAACAAATCTATGATACTATGACGTATTCTGTCGCTATACAGATATGTAAAACATGCCGTTAATACCGGCAAATGCGACATAAATATTGTATAAAACTCATTCAATGCAACTTACCCTCGATACTTAAATTGTAAAGGGAAACTTCTAAAATGTCCACATCGCTGCTTTCCGAGTCGTTTTCTTGCCTTATTTCAGCCATA
>CACRXK020003309.1:15172-37000 GCA_902702795.2 Paramuricea clavata | reverse complement strand
TTGTCATCTTGTTTTACTGATGTCTGTAATTCGATCATACTTTTTCTGTTTTCTTGCAATAGACAATAATATAATGCGAAAAATGTGCACCTTAATTACGAGTAAAGGTACAGTCATCGACGAAAATATTGCTAACCAAAATCATGTACCTCCCGTTTGGGAAGGAGGAAACCCGAGCAGAGAAAATCTGTTTTTTGGTGTCCAACTAGAAGCAGCCGAATGAGGGAATAACCAGACACAACTGCACATCGATACCTAACTTTCGAACATCAATTTCTATACCTTTTACACATAACCAGGAGCAGTTGCTAAAAATGCAACTACAGGCTCTCGGACATCAATTTCTATACTCTTTTACACTAAAATGCAACTACAGGCTCTCGGACATCAATTTCTATACTCTTTTACACCTAACCAGGAGCAGTTGCATAAAATGCAACTACAGGCTCTCGGCCATCAATTTCTATACTCTTTTACACATAACCAGGAGCAGTTGCATAAAATGCAACTACAGGCTCTCGGCCAGTCAATTTCTATACTCTTTTACACATAACCAGGAGCAGTTGCATAAAATGCAACTACAGGCTCTCGGCCAGGAATCGAACCTGCAGCCCTGCGATTCCGGTGTAGTGCTCTAACCAACTGAACCACAGAGGCCAGTTGCTGAGCATTAACCAGAGGGCATGTGTTTTCACAACTGTTCCTGATTAATAGGTGTAAAAACTGTATAGAAATTTAAAGTCTATTAGTTCTATCGAAGGAGATGCCCAATTCTCAGCCCTAATTCCTAACTTTCCCCAATGTCTAGGCATGTACTTCCAGGAAATGTTGATTTTTGAAAGTTATCTTGTGTAATTTGTTAGGCGTGCCCGTACAGAAGGTCGTGTTGTTGTTATTTAAGAGTCCATGTAAAGGCGGGCAAGGCTCCAATGCAGTGGAACGTCGCATTGAAGTAGGATGTATTAAATCAACTTTACAAAATCGAAAGTCCTGCGAGTTCGTGTTCGACAATCCTAAAGAGTGCAACGAGAAGGGCTTCAGTTTTGACCCGATCAAATCTAGCGTGGAGACTGGGAACAAGAAAGATATCGTGTTTCGATGGCAGCCAGCCGCTGACCAGGATCCAAGTACCGTGGTCAATTGTTGTACTGTGATTACAGTCAAAGGTGAAGTGATGACGCAATATAAAGTTTTATTGAGAGGTTTTATTGTTTCTGAAGATTAAGGTCAGTCCATTTATAATATTTATATATGTACATAGTCTCCCACTGACCTTTGTTTGTGACTGGAGTTCGCGGACCTTGTCCTTGTATCACATGTACAGTTCTGGGACAAAATGCATTCATTGAAAATTCGGAGAGAAAAACGTTTGTGCGGATTTATAAATATGTATATGTTGATGAAATATATTATTTATTGAACAATGAACAAAGTTTTGAACTAACTAGCGAATATTCTTAAACAGGATATTTTATACATTTTTAGACCTAGAGCAGAAAAATGCAATTATAAGCCCTCAGGTATGAATCGAACCTACGGCTCTGTGATTCCAATGCAGCGCTCTAATCAACTGAACTTTAACCACCAGTACACCTTACACTTGATGCCAGTGTAAGGTGTATGGGGGAAAGATGAGGATTTGGGGGATCTCACTTGATACAACTAAATGTTGAGGGGTAAATTTTGAGTATAAATGATATACATTTTAAGGGCCTGTTCGTATGGGCAAAAGTTATCCCGGTTAGCTTAGCGAGAAAACTTCTCGACTAGCCAAATACTTTTGTTCTGTTCATATGGAAAAACATTGTCCAGCTTACCGGGTAAAGTTTCTGGCTGTGACGTAGCACTGAACATGAATTGAATTGAAAAGACACGACAAAGTTATCCCGCTAAGCGGGAAAGTTGTGTTCATATGGGAAAAAACATCCCGGTCACCAAGATCTCGCCTGTCAACGAGCGAGATCTCGGTACACGGGAAAACTTTCGTCTCATATGAACGCAGTGTAACTTTTCATATTATTTTCATACGAAGGCGAGATCTCGCTTGTGAACTTGTCGAAAAGTTTCCTCGCTAACCGGGATAACTTTTGCCCATATGAACAGGCCCTAAATTTTTCACAGCTGCTCCTAGTCAGCTCTAAAAATGTATTAAATGAACACTTTCATCGACAAAAAAAACCTTCAACACTTTAGGTTTATCGAGTGGGATGCATAAGATGCTTAGAAAGATAAATAGTTTGGGGTCTTAAAATGATTTACATTCACGAGAATTCATTCTACAACATGTCTGAAGTGTGGCGCTTGACCATCTGCTACAAAATAAATACAAGCTATTTTTGATCTTTTTTTTGTTTTATTGCGACAGTTTTGAGTATTGGAGAAAAATATTTAGATTATCAAGGATATCTTGAGAGGTTTAATGCATTTAGTTGTTTCATAAAGTAAAGGTCATGTTAATAATAGACTCATTGCGGCGTTCCTTAGCCATTTCAAGTAGAATGGGAGGGGGAGGTGACGTCCATTTGTTAAACACCAAGTCTGTTTCCTCAAACATTTCCTACGAATCTTTCAAAACTTACAATTTACCTATGCAAAATTCCTACTGTGATCACAGAAACTTTGACACTGTAAACCAGGCCTAACAGGTACAATGTGATTCAATTTGAGTCTATATTGAGTAAGGCACTATTTGCAAAAAAAACAAAACAACTGTCGATTGGGTTGTAAAACCTGCTAAGGTAATCTGTCCATCTCAGCATGGTAAACACATTAAACTATTTTTAGTCAAAGTGGTTCAGCCGGCCAAATTGACCATTTGCGTAATAGACTACATTTTGATCTAAACAAGTCTAGACAAAAATGTTATCACAGCTTAAAAGAGCATCACAAAATTAGTGATATTCCAAAGTTTCGTTGGTTTCAGCCCCAAAGGGTATTGGGCTGTCAATTTCCCGCAAATTGCAAACTTCGCAAGGCTATATTATCCGCATTTTATGACATTTCGCAACGAAACTTTGGAATATTTCTAATTTTGTGATGCTCTTTCAAGCTGTGATGAAATTTTTGTCTAGATCAAAATTTAGTCTATTACGCAAGTGATCAATTGAGAAAGCAAAAATCATTTGCGGGCAAACTTGAGAATGGACCTGGAGATTCTTCACGAAAAGAAGAACTAAACTTGAAAATATTCAAGACGCAAACAATTTGAAGAAACATTCTCAAAAACCAACTGAACCGTCAGGTTAGTCTTCCATTTTCCAACAATCTTAGCGAAAAGTTAGCCCCGCCCCCAGGCCCCCAAATGAAGCAACGTTTTAAGTACTAGACCTTAATCACAGAATACTGCACAGAAGTCCATCTCCATTGCTTTTTGCGTAAGCTCTATTCGTCATGATTCGTCACTCAGCAAGTACCGTAAATAGAAGCAGTCACCCCCCTGGACGTGCGCCATTTTTAGTATTTCCAGGGGGGTGACAGCTTCTGTTTACGGTACTTGCTGAGTGACGAATCATTACGAATAGAGCTTACGCAAAAAGCAATGGAGATGGACTTCTGTGTAGTATTCTGTGCCTTAATATTGTCTTGACGAATACTATGTCGTCAGATGTTTGATGTTTGTTTTTCCATCACTGGACCTTCAACTTGGCAATAACGTTCCAGTTTTTTTTTTAGATCAATAGTTTAGTCCGCAATGCATGAGTTTAGGCTAAAGGGGTTGGACGAGAGGGGTTCACGAGATTGTTTAAAATTTAAACTCAAAGTTCGCTTTAGTTTAATGTCTGGATTATGTTTGAGATTCAGGCCGGTAAGGTTCATGATTGTTATAAGTGCATAACGTCTGTTTATGCTTTCGATAAGTTCATGCCTACTTATCATTGTTCTAGCATACTGAAGCATATCGAACAAAGGTAACTAAGCTTTACAATTATCTACATGAATGAACAACTCTTATACATAACCCTCAATGCTTAGTTACCTTTCTTTTGTATTTTATGCTTCTGTAAACTAGAGCAATAGAAGAACTAGGCATGTAAGTTATCTAATATGTTGTGAATTGGCCAGCAACACTGTAAAACAACGTTAGTCAAATGTGTTTATGGTTATTGATTCTTTCACGTTTAAACGATGTTGAAAACTAGCCGCCATCTTGAAAACCTCCCACTCGTCCCCTTTAACAACAAGCATGAGTCTTATAAGCAGTTTATTCTGATTCAAGTTGAAGGTCGTTCAAAGTATCTCGTCGATTGTAAAAAGCGAGTGTTTATACTAGCTATGGATTATACCAATTGGTATGAGATTAAGAATTACAAAGTGTATATTCAGAAGAATATAATCTCACTGGGTATTAAAGGCTTAGCATTTTCAAGTGAAAGCTCTCATAATCTATTTCTATATTTGGCAATTTTTGTGCCGTTGAAAAAGGTTTCTTAGTGAAATCACGCCATATACGTTGGCCGGTGAAGGTCAATCGTGTGATATATTTAGCTGTAAATATTGAGGAAGTTCGTTGTCATTGGAGTCGAAAAGAGCTCATGTAATACTTTCGCTTCATATTCGCGTTGTAAACAGTTTAGTGAAGTGACGTATATATCTTATCTCTCGTGTTCTGATCTTGATTCATTCTTTACTCATTTGATGTAAATGTGGCCGTATCTGTGGTTCACCAATACTTTCACTCAAATTGTTGATGATAACGAGCAGTTTTGTTGCCATATAAGACGATTGCTTTCGTCGTCCACGGCGCTCTGCAAGCACAAATTCCTACACGGAATTATGCCCTAACATGTGTTATAGACCAGACTTCACACACGAAACATTACATAAATTACGTCAATTACAAAAACAAAGTACACAAATGCGAACAAAGAACATAAAGCAAAGTAAAAATTTTAAAGAAAACATGGCGTAAACCGCACGAAAGCACAAGGCAGTTACAGCGGGTCCGAAAATAAGCCATGCTAAACAACACAATATTTTATTGAAGCATTTCATGATCTGTGTTGTTCGCCATTTCCTTGTAAACAATCATGAAGTCCAGGTTTATTTGTGAGATCAGTGACGCCATTAACTTGACCGTCATGGGTTTATTTGTGAGATCAGTGTTCATCTCCACTGCATGTTCCAGCCGGTACGGCGACGGGCGGCCGCGGGATTTTCCCTGAGCGATATTTCTGTCGAACATCTGTTTGGAACATTGTTTGGAAGCAGCGAGAACTCCCGGAAGTGGGACGCCGTCAGTGTGTGAATGACGTCATCGTGTACATGACTGCCGTATTTGGCGAGGTCTTGTCGTACTCAGCCGTCGCTTGGCACAAGTCAAACATCGCATGCATGCTTCACATTCTTCAGACGAACTCATAACATAGCATCGCATGAAACGAAAATACATTGTAATTTTCCAGTCGTTTCTGTAGTGACACACTTTTCTTAAGTGTGCTTGACAGTATCCAAGTTTCTATCATCACAGTAGGAATTTTGCATGGGTAAATTCTAAGAATTTGTGAGAAATATTTGAGGGAACTACTCGTTGTTTAACACTAAGTCAGTTTTCTCGAACATTTCTTACAAATCCTTCAAAACGTAGAATTTACCCATGTAAAATTCCTACTGTGATGACAGAAACTTTGATACCAGACTTTACACACTGGAACCCTTACTACACCTCTAGGAAGAAAAGAAAACTTCAGGTGGAACTGTTGGCTGGAGTTTGTTTATTAATTGCTGCCTTTCTTTTTATCGAATAGTTTCATAAACAGAAATACAGGAATTAATGAATTAAAACAGAAGTGTGGTTCCAGGCCTTTATTCGTCGTTGAGATGAGAGATCCTTGCAAGTGTTTATATTCTCTATGCAGTTGGCGTCGGTTCTTCCACTAGATTATCACGATTCCGTTACCATAGTAATGACGATACGTAACTTCATAATAAGCCAATTAACATTCTTGGCATTTCTGTGGCGAAGATGAAGCATGTCCGAAGATGGACATCAAGCATTCATTCGCCACTTCCGGCGACCTCTTAGTTTCTTTGTATGTTTCAAGTGAGAACATAGGTCTAGAACTAGTCTGCATAGTTGCACTTGTTTTGACAACAACACCTTGAAATATGATGAAAACATATTGGATAACCTCTCCAATCGAACCTCAAAAAACATCTTGAAAACCCGAGATAAATATTCAACCCCAATACAGAATTTCCGTCTGGCCAACGTGTTTGAGAAGGAAAAAAGCTAAATTCTGTCAATTCTGATATTGGTTGGTTCGAGCTAGTAGCGATAATGTTGAACTACATCCATACAAAATTGGTTTACGACTAGTCTGACACTAAAATCTTTTGAATGCATTTCCTCGAGGAATGATATAACAATAACATCCTCCTACGTATTGTGGTTGAATACCCTAATAGCCAACCTACAACTGTATAAGCTCCAGAGCAAGTTTAAATAAACTGAAAGTGTTAAGAGTTGTTTTCATTTGCCGAAGTTTTAAGAACAATATATAAATTGATGAACAAAATCATTTGTTCACACATACGCGCAACATTTATCGATATAAAGACCCCAAGTAATATACGATAATTTGATACGAGGAAACGAAGATTGATATATATATATTCAGTTCTTATAATATGAAACGGCCAAAACAACGACAACCGTGCCTTCTTCATTTACACTGTGAAACATCGTATTTGAAGAAGCTATACGTTTTCATTATTTCATAAATAAAAAATTTTGGCTTGATTTGAAATAAAGTTTGATGCTTATAGTGAAGATATTCAATGTATTTATTCTATTTTATTTCGGAATTGTGTTTCGACGTTCGCTATTGTTCGTCGAGAGGTAAACAACATTCTTGCCAAAACTTCAATGCATGTAATTGCCTGTGTTATTATTTTCGCCTAGCATCTCTGTTATTCCAACAACGCGTCGCTCGCATGCCAGTGTTGTCGCGTTCCCACACGCTGTGCGCTGATTGGTTGAAATCCTAAATTATTCATGGCTTCGCTTACTTACGTCAAGACACTTATTTAATGCTACGGACTTGACGGCGTTTTCGCCCACAAATTGCTCGGCGTCGTGTGACGTTCACGAAGATAGCGCCAAGATATCGTCGGACGAGGAAAATTTATAAAATTCTCTGACGGCGTTCGGAGCACCGCAAAGCGAACAGCCGTACGGCGACGTTCGACCCAAGCCGTGATATGAGCGAAAGTCAAGATTCCACGGCTACGGTATATTCCCGGAGTGGCGATACGGCTGTCTCCTCAGAGATGAACTCGGATATTACGAATGGCAATATATTTAAAAACACTGAATCGTTCCGCAGGGAGTCGCTTGATAACAGTACAAGAAATACTGTACATGCTTTAATACCCGAGGAACCTTTGGAGATACAGTGTGGAGAAAAAACGGCTGTGTTGTTTGTCTCGAAACTTTGTCAGGGCAGTAAAGGTCCTTGTATATTCTATGGCAATGAATGGTTGACACCAAACGAATTACAGTATATATGTGGCAGGGAGACGGCGAAAGATTGGAAACGTAGTATAAGACACAAGGGAAAATCTTTAAAGAGTTTAATTGCTCAAGGATTTTTAAAAGTTCATCCACCGATATGTGATTGTCCAGGCTGCCGTGTCTCTTCTCCAGTCGTAAGTTTTTTATTTGTCTCCTGTTTTTAACTTGCTTATATAATATATATATATATTAATCTGGACATAAATTTACTACTCATTTCAACGATATTTTATAACTTGCCGTCCGTACTATTGTTTTTATATGATTTTGAAATGTCACCTCATTCACAGTCAGTTCCGTCGGATAAATAAGGTCTACCCGCTTACCCACACTGGCCATGTTTGCGCTCAAACAAACACACAGTATTTGTATGTCAAATTTAATCCATTTCACTTAAAATATTCGAAAAAATCATCTGGCCAAAACATCTTAGCCACTTATGCCTTTCATTCAGTCCCAAACTTTAACTTGTCACATTCTTATTCAAACAAAAGGTAATTTTTAATCTTTCCTATAAAGAAAAGAATACGTTTATTAGCCTCTCACTTCAACCTGCTAATCCACAAAAATTCACTTGCATATAAAGACATAAAATAAGCTTGCTTGATATAAATTTTATAATCACTTGGAGTAAAACAAAATTATTTTTGTGTTGTCGGTGTGCGCAAAGCGTGGTCCTCGCGCCTACGCTATCACCGGTTAGTAATGGCCCATAAACCCACGTATTATTAAATAGTGCCCGATGGGGAATATCAGCTTGTATAGCAATCGCTTGGGGGGAATAATTCAGTATGATAAAGTGAAACATGTCCAGCTGCGTGTCTTATATTGAATGAAGAAAAAACTATAAGGTATATATTAAACGTAGTTTGTATGTACCTAGACACCCAGTGATTAGTGTGATCTATAGAAAGCCAAAATAGTATACGAGTTGTCTCGGAAACCATGGCATTATTAATAAAAAATGTTCCTGAAATCCTGATTTGATCTCAAGGTAGATGTATACTTTATCTCAATATGAAAAATAGTAAGTCCTCAACAATTACAGCGTTGGCCTTTTTAGTTCGTATATATACCTCTGTCTCTGACGCCAATATAGTATTGATTCGACTAAAAATTCAAAAATTATGATAAGCCTCGACAGAGGGTTAAAATCTTGAAATCACTCGTTCAGTATTTTTCTGCCAGACAGAATATATACATACACATAATATTCTATTGTGGGCGACTATCACAAGCTTGATGTGGGATGTATAAAATTTAAGGTTCTAGAATGACTTTAAAGAAAGATATTAGCAACACCGTATAGACAGAGTACAAGAGCAGAGTTACACATAATAGTCTATTTCTTATATTCTGTGAGTCTGGTGATAGGTGCATATTAGACCCTAGAGATTGACTGATAAAAATGCTAGTTTATTATGGAAGATATATTATATACTATGGCTTGGTAACTGTGAAATGACCTTTTATGATATAATAACTGAATGTGATTCAGTAGTCTATACTGAGACGGAGTCTATATATGGGAATATATAATTTTCTTTATTCCACATACAGTATATATAGAAAGAGGTTTTTTATCCATTTTAAAGTGAATTGGAAATATAGTGTATATATTAATGTATTACGGTGTCGTAAGAGAATGTTGAAAGTATTAGGAAAATTTCAAACAGTTTGCCTCGCCCCCATCATGGAACATTCGAGGCGGAAGATTGGCGAAATTATCAGTGATGACCCTTGACTTGTAAGGAAGTTGCGTCTCATTCGACGCACGAGCCGTACGTATTATAAACATAGACGCCTAGCTATTTTTAGCGGATTAAACATAAGCCAACTATATTTGTCCTCGTTTGTGTGCACGTTGATATTGAACGGAAACTGGTCGAAATTCCTCCACGAGTACCTACTTTAAACATTGTACGACCTTTTTCGAGCATTACAAATCAACATTCTCTCATCAAGCAATGCGACAACCACGGCTTCATTGTATATACTGAATTCTGAAGAATTTTGCTTAAATCTGTATTGTTCGGTGAGTAGTTTTAGTTATATATTGAATTAAATTTTCTCGAAGAGGCAAGACACTGTCGTAGTTTCAAGTTTAGTATTAATGGTGGTATATATAATTATGATTGTGGTAGTTTATATGGTGAGAATTTGATTTATGTTTTATCTATATAGGAGCTCCTGCTTTCTCTTGTATAGTAACTGACAAGATTGATAAGTCTCTTGGCGAATCTCTAATGAGACCTGCTAACACACAATTTGTCCCTTGAAGCAGGGTCTGTGGACAGAACAGTTTAGAACTGCTAGAGCTAACAAAATAACTATTTTATTTTCAATTTGATATTAAATTAAAACTGAAATATTGCTCTTGGAGTTCCCATTATTTGTATTTTATTAAAACACATACATAGTGACTACCAAATATCCCACCATTGTTAGAAACAAGTTAGGTGAAAGTTTTTTTGAAATTTGAATAGCTACAATTATCCATTCCTTATTAATTCCAGAAAACGTAGAATATTTTTAGAAACACAGAGTCATAGTGCACGAATCTTCTATCAGAAGAGTAGGCGTAGAATTTGGGGCAGAAATCGTAAAACCATCTCTTCAAAGCATACATGGTAAATAGGCTTATATAATGGCCATGTATATTTAGAACAAAATATTAAGCATCGTTATGGTTTAAAACCCGATTATGGCATCGTTAAAATATTATTCATTTCTTCTATCATCGTGTATTGAAGAATTTCGTTTTTTTATCAATGATAAAAGCGTAGGTTGCCACGCACAAGCTGTGCTTGTAAATCAATAATACGTGGTTGTCACTACCGTGACTGCCAGAGGTTTTCAAGCCTTTCGAGAGCTTTTGACTGAAGGGAAAGACGAAACCCTAGGAAACTTTCTGGAACCCAGGGTATCTGCTACAATGTACAGTACAGTACGGTGTAATAAAGTACACTGTGCTGGCGTAGAGGACACTGTTGGGGGGAGGGGCCCCGGAATAGATTTTACCCCAATAGCTTCTCGGCTAAGTCAAATGTACCTCATCGTCCCACTTTCCAGATGTGAAGTTCATAAGACTATACCACGTGGACTATACACATTACAGTACGTCATAAGAACAGTACGTTAAGATAACATCGTACAATAATACATCAAACAGTTTTAATAGGGCTTTGAATTTCAGTTGTTAGCTCAATTTCAAGACATCTATCAGCTCTTATATGTAAGATCTGTAAGACACCAGTTTCAAACTACAGTTTTAAGACTGCTTCGCCAAAAATACAGGCAATTGTTTGTAGTAAGTTAACCAATTCAGACTGTGATCAGGGCGGCAACGCATAACAAGTTTATTTAAGTTATATTGCTTTTTACCCAATAGAATCGTAGCCGGCTGGCAGATAAATGTGGTTTCTCAAAAATATCTTCATACCTCACTGAGAAGTCGATGGCCGAAGGTTTCCCGACAATGTGGCGACGAAGCTCTACGAGCAGTGACGAACCCGAACAAGCGAAATCGGAAAGTCTCGATGACGAATCGCTACCACAACGATCTCAATCCGATGAACCACGATTCTACAGACCTGTTGATCAAATTCAAGTTGCTAAGCGACCACGAAGCTCGTCACCTGACCTCGACCGCGATCGGATTAATATTATTAAACGACGCTGCATGAGTGAAACAAGTGAAACAAGTGCAGGTATAGCACGTGATTATTTCATATCTTGCTCACAGAATAGGAATGTATAGCACGTGATTATTTCATATCTTGCTCACAGAATAGGAAAGGTATAGCACGTGATTATTTCATATCTTGCTCACAGAATAGGAAGGTATAGCACGTGATTATTTCATATCTTGCTCACAGAATAGGAAGGTACAGCAGGAAAAGTAACTCAAGCAAGTATTTGTCCGCGTTTTTACAAGCGATTCGTCATCAATCGTGATTATTTCATATCTTGCTCACAGAATAGGAAGGTACAGCAGAAACGTAACTCAAGCAAGTATTTGTCCGCGTTTTTACAAGCGATTCGTCATCAATCACGCCATCCTGGCTAGTACAACCGGCACTTTGTACCTATCAAAACCTGATAAAAACTTTCGGTTGTACTAGCCAGGATGGCGTGAGCGAGTTAAAATTTTCGTAGACGTAAAACAATAAGGGAACCGACTCGAGTTACACTTCTGCTGTACCTTCTTATTCTTGTGTCTTGGTAGCGCAACAAGCAAGCTCAACAAGTTATAACAAGCTTGTCATTTTATCAAGATCTACACACGTAAAAACGCACAAGTTGTAACAAACCTGCAGCAGGCTTGTAACAATGCTGTTCCAAACTTCCAATAACTTGTCAACAGGATGTGTTCATACTGCTTGTTCCCAGCTTGTTGACAACTTGCTACCAGGCTGTTGAGCTCAACAGACTTGTTGTGAGTGACAACCTTGTGTAGCAACTTGATAAAATAACAGCATTGTTACAACTTGTTGACAAGCTTGCTACAAGCCTATTGCAAACACATCTATCTTGTTGAGAAGTTGTGAGATTTTTTACGTCAGTTCAACCGCGATATCAATTTATGTTCGCACTCCCAACTTGTTGACAAAATTGTCCTGCAACAGATTTGCTACAACCTTGAAATATTCAGTCGAGATATATTGAACAATGTCATATTTCACTTTGTAGAGATGAGCAAAGCAGCTGATAGCTATAAACTCAGTCTTTCTCCGTCATCAGCTACTTACGACGTCGAGAAGAAATGTGACGTTATTGATCTGGATATGAAACTGCAGCATAATACGAGCACAATACGTGCACCGTTAAGAAGAGGTTAGATTAAACTTTGTTGCGTGTTTTGAGAATTGTGTTTAACTTAGATAACTTGATTACTATTTCATGTTGGAGCCACATAAATGATGTAATGCTAGGATCATGGTAATCAAGTACAGATTACTAAAATCATTAACATCTCAATCAGTTGAACATGCAAACTTTCCAGTTGTGAATATGCAAACTGCAAAAATACTGTGGGCTCAACCCTCTCGAAATCAACATGAAATTTTAACTCAGCCCCCTTGAACCCCCAACAAGCGAAGCTGAGGTCCCATGAGTCCTCGTTCTCCTTTATACCTCTCTGGTTAGGAATATTGTTTCCAGAATGTTGGTGAGCTTCATGACTTATATTATTTACCAGCAAGTATAAGACTACTTGATTAAAGCTAGTGCTATTATTATATATTTAGATCTTCCAGTACTAACGTTGCCGTCATCAGTCTACACTGCGAATGTTTTATATGGACATAATCAACCACACATTGGTTTACACAGACACGTCACATCTCCTCGTTTACTCTCGCCATCGTTCGTAAGACCTTCGGTTGCTTCGCCGGCACAGATTCGTCTACTTCATGAGCAAGCTGTGACGCCATCGCATATTTATGCGCAACAATTACGCCAGGACTTTGCTGGCATGGCAACGATGTTTCCTTACACGTTTACTCATCCGTTGCCACGTACCCAGCTGCTGGCGCCACAATTTAAAAAATTAACTTCTGAAATAGAGCAGAATAATACAAACGAAGTCTCTGAAAGAAGCCCGGATGATAAACAAAGAGAAAACAGTAATAAAGAAAATGAACCTAACACGGCCGAAAACAGTTTGTCTCCAAACAGCGAAGCCACATCCAGTCCGAAACACGACTCTCTCGATAAATCACGCAGTTCTTCCGTTGAGAATTTGAAATTTTGCAACGAAGAAGGCGAGAGCCAATCAAGTGCAGGCATGTACTCAGATCTTGCAAGTATTGCCGCGCAATGGGACATTGAGGAAGTGTGTAAGTTTGTGAGCTCCGTGGCTGGATGTAGTGAGTATTGTGATGTATTCCGAGAACAAGAGATTGATGGTCAAGCATTGATATTACTCACTGAGGAACACCTCTCGAGCAAGATGGGCCTGAAGCTGGGGCCCGCGTTGAAACTCAAGTCAAAAATTGACGAATTACGTTGTGTTTATACAAAATAACATTAGTGTAAATAGAAGATGGGAATTAAATTCAAATTTATAGAATGCGTCACTTTTAATTAGCAAGATATGCGGTTCCGAGAATTCCTTACATGAATTACCCGGTTGCACTGGAAAATATTTTGTGAGCACAGGGGCGAATCCAAACATTTGCAATAAGAATATATCTATCTGATCTTGACTCCATTGTGCGCGAAACAGAATCCTAACTTTGACGCATAAATATTTCATTACAAGATATCTGAAGGAGACGCATAAACGTTGATTTGAAACCGCTTTTCAAGACGTTTTCATGCACTACACGGCAAAAAACGCTCAGGTTGATGCAATACTGATGAAAACAGGATTGAACAATGTTTTGCTGCCCACATTGTTCATAGCTGTCAACAATATTGAACAATATTGTTACACCCGATTCAGGCTCAACAACATTGTTCAATGTTGTTGACAAGTGTGAACAACGTGGGCAGCAAAACATTGTTCAGTCCTGTTGAGCAACGGGCTCGGCGTTTTTTGCCGTGTAGGCGATTTTTTTGCGCGAAAAACAGATTTCGGCGATGTGATTGGTTAGAGGGAAAATTTGCCGCGTAAAATTGTATCGTTAACCAATCACATTACTGGAATTTGTTTTTCGTTTCGCACAAATTCTATAGGGGAAAACAGGCTGAAAGAATGGCATGATCTCTATGTATACGTGTATTTTAGCGTCAGTGATATATAAGGTATTTCTTTGGTGAGGACTGAGGTCATCTATAAAGCTTTTTAGCAGGAAATTTTTTTTCACGAGCTGGTTATGTAAAACTCTAACTTATACGTAGTATAATTCAGGACATACTGTACAGCATGAGCGGGCCGTGTTGTATCAGATCTACAAACTTGATCCGAAGGCGAGGGTTGTACATGATACAACACGGACACGAAAGCTGTATATAACTTGTGAAAAGTTGTTCAAAAAGAAGTGATTTTAACTTCAAAAATCGAGGAGAAAGTTTATGCAAATCAGAAGAATTTTATATATTTGGATCAACACCTTAGTAAACCGGTTAAACATTGATTCCTTTTGAAGAATTTATGAGTCTGTTCCATTTGTTCACACGGAAGTTAGCTCTGTTCAGCCGAGTTCCTGCATACTGTGTGAGGGCACAATCATACAAATGCCGTACTCAGGTTCCTCCGAGTTCCTACATAGTGCACACTGTGTGAACACGGAGGGCACAATCTGATACAAATGCCGAACTCGCCAGTCGACAATAGTCACGATGTTCACGCGAAGAGTACGGAACCATTCTTCCTGTTCCACGTACTTTTCACATTCTTCAATAGTTTGTGTAATTTACTACGAACACAAGTAAATGGCAAGGGAAAAATTTCCAGTTTTTGCATACACACATATACATACACACATAATTTGCATGCGTATACATACTCAATGATCACCTCGTAAGCCCATTTTCCACAAGGCGAATTTGTTCGCGCGAACAGTAAAAAAGTACGAACTGATCCAACTTTATCGCGGCGATTTTTTTCGCTGACCAATCACATTGCCAAGATTTGTTTTTTCGCTTTGCGCGAACAAATTCGCCTAGTGGAAAATGGGCTTCACCTGTACGCTTGCTTGGCCTGGGAGACTCTTTCTTTAGAGCAAATACCATTTTGATTCACGAGATTCCTAGGTTTTCGCGATGTAATTATCGAAAAGTCATGCAAATTTAAGTACTGCTGTTCACAACCATCCAAGTGATCCAACCAGATCAGTGATCCAATCTCCATGATGTGGCGTGTGGAGGGCCTGACCTGAATCCATACATGTGTAAAACGACAGTTTAAGTGACCATTCATGTTTCATTAGGCTGTTGCTTTTCATAATCAGATGCCTTCTTCGTTATTTCATTAACAATGGATACATATTTGATAATTTGTACATGGTTCCTTGTTATCACCAGATTTCCATAACTTGTTCATCTTTTTAGTTTTTACAACTTAATAACAATACCAAAACTTCATTTTAGCTATAGGTCTCATAATAGAGATTTAAAATTCTTTTGTGTGAATATTATTAACCCATTTGCCCTGTTCAGCTGAGCTTGTAAAATACTATTCTATTTCAGTCGCAGAAATAGAAGCGAAGAAGGCTTAATAAGATGCAAAAAGGCATAAAATACTTAACCCCCAAGTAGTGACAATGTGCCCTACTTTAGTATATTCCTGTCTTCATTGCCCTGATGATTTTACATGTCAAGGGGAAAGTGCTGCCACTAAATGGGTTAATAGTCAAATCTGTCTCTATTATGAACAATACTATAAACTAGACTTCAACTAAAATATCAAACAAGTGTATCTACAGTATTAGCTTGCATCATTTGTAATGTGCTTGTACATTTTAGAAATCTTGTAAAAGATAAGAAAAATTGTATACCAAGTAACAATCACATATTGAGTAATTTGTCTGATATTTTGGTTTGATAATGTCTATACCAATCACTGCAATAAACCATGATACATACATTTATATTGTCACCAGCCACAAACGTTCTGAATTATTGATAAATTTAAAAATAATTAGCAGGACAGATCTGGTAGTTATGAACACGTTAATTAAATTTCTTTGAAGCTATATCAAATTTAAAACCATCAATAAATGGTAGTCCTGTTCCAACTTTATTCTGATAGTTGATATAATCTTGACCAAAGAACTCGACTAGTGATAGTTCCTCATCCCAAATGCGATCTTTAAAAAACTGCCACGATGCCAAAACATAAGCAACAAAACAAACTGGATTACACAGAATAATTTGGGTTCCTAAAAAATTGTAAACAAAAGCATGTGGGTAGAACCTTATAAGAGAATTAAATGGGATGAAAATGTTTTAGTTGGGTTCCAGAAATGTGTGTCTACAATGGCACAGAATAGACTACACAGAAGCCTGACTTGGTTTTTCCTATGATTTTGGCATAACTGTAATTGGTCATCAAAATGCTGACGCCAGGGGCCTAGCCACTGTACGTTTGAGAGGCATTCACCCCCCCTGAAAATATTCAAAATGGTAGGGGGTAATGCCTCTCAAACACACACTGGCTAGGCCCATGGAGTCAGCATTTTGATGGTGAATCGTGGCATGGTAGCAGTAACTAGAGTCAACCTGCTGTATGTCTTTATTCTGTGACAATGATAGCTCTTGTATACTGGATAGCTCTATCATTTCTAAACTGGACTACCCCTAAAATAGTATGTGTACATTCTCAGTTTGATAATGGTTTATAGAAAAGGTGACAGTTGAGGCATACCAATACTCCAATAAAACCATCCAACATAACCAGGATGTCGACACCAGCTGTAGATTCCCCACGTGACCAAAATATGCTGCTCATGTTTTGTGAACTGAACCATGTGAGTGAAGTTTGACTTGGCTGTCACCATTGCAAACTTTCGCATTACTTCACCAAAAATAACCAGGCAAAGTCCAACAAAACTTAATATAAATTGTCCTTTTACCCCAGGAAATAGATAGAACTCTATAACGAATTCAAACCAGCTTGCAACGGCAGCTATTTTGTATTCTAGACTGTGATTTAATAAAAATGAGTCGACTGAAAGTTTATCTGCATTATATAACGCCGTCATTATGTACTCTGAGAAATGGAAAAATGACAAGGTACATAAATACCATCCAAAGTATCTTAAGTTGAAGTAATGTTGGTCAATATTGAACAAAATACCAGTTGCAAAAACACAGCCCAAAAGAGCTGAACGTCTCGTCACTTGAGAATAAGGCAAACGAAACAACAGTAATGTTAAGATGAAACCAAGAAGACTTTTGATTGATATGATCCATTGTAGAACAGGGAACTGTTGATCAAAAAAGATGTAAAGTACAAGAATTATATACAGTACAAACGTACATATTGCAAACTTCGCTTCTGGGGGGACCGCCATCTTGAATAATGATTGCTAATAATATTTAACATAATTTATGCAGGATAAACATGACGTAACCAGGTATCCCATGATGCTCGAGTGGTATCACGAGATCATCACACAAGATGGCCGCCAGAATGGATCAAAATTTTTTAACAAATTTCGCTTTGTTTTTATTTCTTTTCAACACTGCTGTTTTCGTGCAAGGAGAAGACTGTCCGCAACAATCTTCAGGCTCAGAAAGTACAAATCAAAAAGCGAGGAACTTGGCTGGATCAGGGTATGTTTATATCATAAAATGTAAATACATATGGTGAAGCAGTTTAAAGCTTTAAGGTGCTGGACGTGATACTTTGGTAATATAGCTGCAAATCTGACCACACACAAATTGAAAAAAAATACCAATTCCGGATTATGTACGACAAAAGACTGAAAAAAATGTGCGGGTTGTATAGCAAAAAAGTCCACTAACTTTACAGCTTTACTAAAAAACTTGCTTTAAGGCCACTCCAAATTAGATTTTAGTTCCTGGTCCGGCCCTTATTTCAAATTACACCATTATCCATTATGGTGTCTGAAAGATGGAACGTGACTCATTATTTCATGAAATAGATACGTGTTTTAAATATCCATTTAGCCACATTTCTATGCAATGTTTTAGTTTTTTGTGTGCAGAAATGCAGGCATCATTAAAATGTGTGAGCATGCGAGCGCTGCACCTTTTGAATTTTTGCAGGCACATTTTAAAATACTGACCTGTTAACAATATTTGGGTCACAAAATCTAAATGAGATTTGTTTTTGCCCTCACGAAAAAATGTTAATGAGGCCTGCAGAAATGAAAGCCAGGATATTAACCTTATTGGTTTTTACAAAAATCAAAACTTGAAACGGAAGTGTGTAGCTCAGCAGTTATCATACTGTAGTAAAAACGGGAAAAAAATTCACGGTCTTTGATAAAAGTTTCAATAATTTTATTTTGATTAGGCCACTACAAGTTAATCTTTAGTTTCTGGTCCGGCCTTACCTTCGTTTACGACGCGGGCGGGTGGTTAGGACTATAGGACATAATTACAATTGTGGCTTTGGCCACATTTTTGTGGTCTTTCCTGTCCCTTTTCATGCTAATTGTATCAAAATGTTATGAAATTTTATATAAATTGCATTTATATTATTTATAAATCGACATGTATGACAGATTACAAAGGATTTTACATATCAAAATGATCTATTAATATGATCTAATATTTCTAGTTTTTTTACCTCGTAATCTCGATAAGGCAGCGGTTTTTACCATTCAATACTACATTTCGCTAGGTCCTTTAGTGTAAATTGAATATTTATTGTTCTATAAGTTAAATCCTTCGCAAAAATTTTCAAGAACTAGAAATTAATTGTAAATAACAAAATAGTCCTGAAATAATACTTGAAGGAGAAAGGACGCGGGCGGCGGACCAGAAACTAAAGATTAACTTGTAGTGGCCTTATGTGCTGTATCATAAATATACGTATTTCTGTGGAGCAGTTGAACAATAAATTTGAAGCACACTTTAATACTTTGTATAAAGCAACAATGATGTATTTCAAAGATAGCTAGTTGGCTATGTAACAAAGCCGTGACTTGATACTGGCTATACAAAAAGCAGGAAACTAACTGTCAAACTGCAATATAATTATAACAAAAGAGCAGCAATTTGTCATGCCATTAGGTACACACACATTATGCTAAAACATTGCCCATTCTATTCCCTTGACTTCATCCTGGTATTCTTAATTTCCCCTACTATTCCGGCATAATGTATATTCCGTACATGCCACTACAACGGAGAATGTTCGTGAAGGGCAACAACAGTTATGTCACCAGGGATCAATATAACGGTTGGCCACCGGCCATTAGCTAAGCAAAATGCTGATATGGCTGTCTACTGATTACTCTGCACCGGACATTACGGTCGACCGTTTTATCTCATTAATTTGAATATTTCTTCCTCTATTGTTGCAAATCTTTTTAACAAAATCTGTAATCTTTAACATATGCAAACAAAGATTCTGCCTGCTTGACAATCATAGAATCTGACTTTGTCCCAATCCACACAATAACAATGTCATCTTGTCAATTATTAAAACAACCATACCGCATCTATGAATATATATATATATATATATATATATATATATATATATATAGATTGTCTATATCTTAAAATTAAATATCGCTACTCTGAGTTTCACGTCCTTTCTAGACGATCATCAGGCGATTTTGTTCACGATTTTGTTACTGATTACGTGATTGCATCATCATCAACCGTTCGCTGACGCGTTAACTTGTTTGTTCGCGCGCGTTCGAATTGGGATTTGAATTCGAATTTAATATATTTATTATTATATATACATATATATATATATACATATATATATATACTGTTACTGAGTAAATTGTCATTGATATTTTGTAATTTTGTTAACCATTATGTGTATGCATGGTTTTGGACGGTTTTGGTTTCTAGTACTGTGACAATTGACAATGTCCCTCTTGAGAATAATTAAGTGTCCGATCATGTCCGACCAAAATATGGGTTGGTCTGACACAATGTCAGACAAAGTTTTCAGAATTATATTGAACTCTGTATGTCACAAAGCATTGAAAGCATACGCTCCTCCTCAGACAACCCAATTGGCAGGGTTTTATGACTTACATAACCATATCTTCTATGTGCATGACTTTTTTAGCCAATTCAGTGTTGTAGACTCAAAAAAGAGATATGAGTACACAATCAATCTATGTAAATTGGCTAAGGATGACACAGCTGTTCTTCAACGAGATCTGAAAAATAAGGGGAAAAAATGGGATGTTGGTTATTATGCAAATGCTCGTGTATTTGGAGGCTGTAAGTACATAATTATGTACTGTTGCAATAGATATATAAGCGTTGTTTACAACTTTTAATTTGACTTTGTTTCTTTGTTGATTTACTAATCATGTCAGTCATTTTCACTTCAGCTAATTGGTTAATGATTCAGTACTCTGGTGAAAACTATTCTAGCCATTGTCTAGGATCTCCACGAAGATCCATCTTTTATATTAGCTGTGATCGATCAGCTAACACTAAAGTGAGTTAATTTAAATTAAAGCTAAATTTTAGATAGAACTTATTGAAGCTATAAAGAGAACAGTTTAGAACTGTTCCGGCTATTTAGTTTAAATAAAGTTGAGTTAGTTAAGGTTTCTCCCTTCAGCAACACTGGCTCACTAAGAGAGCTCCTAAAGCAGGCCCAGAAAATATATTTCCCTTCCTGGCAGCAAAACCCAAAAATAAAAATTTCCCGTGTAAGTTAAATATAAAACTTCCTGCATATGTAGCTTTCGAAGAACGTGTGGTGCCACACATTGTAATAAACTTCAATCTTGTAGATGTGTAATAAGAGTAATACCTCAGCCAAGACTTTCTAGGACCAATAATGTCAGTGTCACTAAATGAAAAATTTACCATTGATGGAATAAGAATTTTAAATTGAATGATTAGGATTGAAGATCTAAATCCATTCACCTTAACGTGGGTTGAAATTTCTTTGTAAGAAGTTCACACACATCAAGTGCTTTACTGAAACCCACCAATGACAACCCATGAAATATAATATATGGTAAATATAACTGGCACCAGGCACCCAGTACTAGTGAAAATAGATTGAGTGTTTGAATCTGAAATATATTACATATACAGTTGTACAGTCACTACAGTACAGTATGGTTGTACAGTAGTCTACAGTATGTTGTACACTTACTACAGTATGGTTGTACAGTAGTCTACAGTATGGTTGTACAGTAGTCTACAGTATGGTTGTACAGTAGTCTACAGTATGGTTGTACAGTTCTACAGTATGGTTGTACAGTAGTCTACAGTATGGTTGTACAGTAGTCTACAGTATGGTTGTACAGTAGTCTACAGTATGGTTGTACAGTAGTCTACAGTATGGTTGTACAGTAGTCTACAGTATGGTTGTACAGTAGTCTACAGTATGGTTGTACAGTATCTACAGTATGGTTGACAGTAGTCTACAGTATGGTTGTACAGTAGTCTACAGTATGGTTGTACAGTAGTCTACAGTATGGTTGTACAGTAGTCTACAGTATGGTTGTACAGTAGTCTACAGTATGGTTGTACAGTAGTCTACAGTATGGTTGTACAGTAGTCTACAGTATGGTTGTACAGTAGTCTACAGTATGGTTGTACAGTAGTCTACAGTATGGTTGTACAGTAGTCTACAGTATGGTTGTACAGTAGTCTACAGTATGGTTGTACAGTAGTCTACAGTATGGTTGTACAGTAGTCTACAGTATGGTTGTACAGTAGTCTACAGTATGGTTGTACAG
>CACRXK020003309.1:0-15152 GCA_902702795.2 Paramuricea clavata | reverse complement strand
ACAGTAGTCTACAGTATGGTTGTACAGTAGTCTACAGTGTGGTTGTACACTTACTACAGTATGGTTGTACAGTATTCTACAGTATGGTTGTACAGTAGTCTACAGTATGGTTGTACAGTAGTCTACAGTATGGTTGTACAGTAGTCTACAGTATGGTTGTACAGTTATTACAGTATGGTTATACAGTTACTACACTATGGTTGTCTACACTTTTGGAATAGATATAACAAAAAAACGCTTTTTTTTCTAAATGCTTTTGGAATTTGATATTCCAGTATATAAGATAACAAAAATTTGCAACAAAATATAAGCACTGATGTAGAAATTGTTAAGTATTTTAGATCATGGGATATAAGAAGATTTTCTGCAAAGATATTTTGTTAAAAGTTTCCTGGTCCAGTGGTGCGCTGGACATTTTCTAGCCCTACCCTAAAGAATAGTTTAGATCAGGGCTCGAATTTTATCGCGGCAATCGCCGTAGAGGGAGAACAAAATGCTGTGGATCATTGCGGCAACGACGGCAATTTTTTGCCGTATAGTGCAATTTTTATACTACTCACTGTGCATTACTACTTTGACACTTGAATTCAGATGTTGACCAAATCACTAGTATTTTAGTCTCAAAATGCCGTGGAAACTGTCAAAATTGCCGTAGACAGCTGTTACGTTCCACGGCAATTTTTAACGCCATTGCCGTCGATTGATTTCAGGGAGATTCGAGGCCTGGTTTAGATAGAACTGATAGTGCTAGGTGTATACCCCATAAGTAGGGTTTGACCCATAATCAGTATCAGGGGAGGAAAAAGATTTTCTTCCTGGGAGCACAATCTGGATACAACAATTTCCTGCTGACCAACGGAGTATTTTTGTGCTAAGTCTGTATGTGCATAAACATATAGTGTTCTAGCTGACCATGGTTTTAAATTCAACAACCATATGTTGTTGCGCCCATAGTGGGACATGGGTGTTAAGGTTTCCTTCAAATTTTCAATAGCAAATCTTCATTCAAACGAATTTCCTGCAGCTGTTTAACATTTCCTATACGAGCAGTGCTCGCCTATTTTTCCATCCCTGCCTGATCAGCATTGGGCAGATTTAGAATTATCTATATTTCCGATTGTCTAAAACTGATTGTTGGGAAAATACCCACTTTAAAAATTATACGCATTGCACGTTGATACATGTTGCGTTTTAACGCAATATGTTAAATTCATGTGTGAACTGTGCCATTTATTAACGGTTTTAACAATCTTTGGTTGCAGTAACAAATTACGTTGGAAATTATTGTTAAAAAATTATTGTTGTTTACTCGGTTGACTGATATTATGACGTCATTATAAAATCAGTATCGGGTAGATTGTGGCATGAATAATCGGCAATTTCCGATTGTTGCACAATGGTCAATCACCACCCATTTAAGAAAAGTTAGTTTAAGTACTGTTTAATAAACGAGCAGGAGTGTTTTATTAGGTTTACAGCCACGAGCGCGCAGCGCGAGTGGCTTTAGACCTAATAAAACACGACCTGCGAGTTTATTAAACGGCTTCAAACACGACTACAAATTCAATAGATATACTGCCTTATTAGTATTCTTTATATAAAGAATACTAATGAGGACACGACTACAATAGATACTGCCTTATTAGTATTCTTTATATAAAGGATACTAATTAGGAGTGTTTTATCAGGTTTAAAGCCACTGCACGTGATATATTTTGGTTGACATGATTTGCCAATAAGCTTATGAATTATTAATGAGTGTTTGAAATACTGTAGTATTAATTGGTTTCCTCCAGTAGTAAATTTAATTTTAATTTATTAGGCTTTGCCAAATCAACTTAAAATCACCTGCTATACACACATTAACATAAACGATACATACATTGACATGGCTGGGTATACGCTACAGCTTTCGCCAATTACAGTGACCCTTTACACAATACAAGACAAACAAACTTTAAAATATCGGGGGTAAAAGCAGAACACCTCACCAATTTCTCCTTATACACAAATTTCTGTATATTCAAGCTTACTAAATTCATACCATGCAGAATATTTATATTTTAATCTTTTTTTAAATATTCAAGCTGGTTTTAAACACAGCTCACAGAGAATTCTGCTTCTTCTCCAAAAAAACTAACAACAGCACGATATGGGACAGGACAGGTTATGAGACGTATTACAAGACAAACATATAGATTTCCAAGTTCAAGGATCCTCTGCGTTGTAAACATTTCGTAAGGCAAATTTATAGTGTTTGAGAAGTCCGCTTTTAAATCCGTTAAATTTAGTGTTTTTAAAAAAATAAATACTTAAATAAATGTTTTAAATACTTTATTGGATAGTGACCAAACAGTAGGAGTGCGAACGGGACTCGAGGTCCCATGCGAGGCACTCCTCCGATTAAAGATACAACAACAGACAATACATGTAGAATAAAATATACATAACTACAGTCATAGATAAACATGTGCCACCAACTCGAAAATCAAAGCTAAGATTCTTTACGGTAAATAAATACTTACACTTAAAGTGGCTTTCTCGTCAAAATTTTTATTTTCTTAAAGGACATTGGCAACAAAAAAATTTATTGCTTCATCTGAAAGAGCATGAAAAAATAAGCCGATTGGCCGATTAATGCTCTATTCTATCTCATCTAGTTCCGAAGTTATACGCAAAAATGTGCAAAATATAAGTTGCTGATTCAGCACAACGTGTGACGTCATTGGTTGGGTAAGTATGTTTAATGAATACTAAAGCATATCTCAGTTATTATGGGCCCAAATCAACTGAAATTTTGCATACTGATTGTACATGATGAGACGCATTGAAAAACACTCCTAATTGTGTTGCCAAGGTAACAATGTCGTTTCCAGGCCCCTTGCGCCAATTTTATAAAACAGCTTTATTCATGGTACTTATAAGAATAAAATAATATCAGAAGTATGTGTACCATACCTTGGCATGCCAAAAGTTTACTTGCATGATAATAATTCGAAAATGACACACACATAGATAAATGCAACTAGTTATTCAAAATCAGTTTAAGGGGCCTGGGAACGACTGTGTTGCCTTGACAACAAAATTAGAAGTATTTTCCCATGCGTCTCATCTTGTACTATCTGTATGCAAAATTTCATTTGATTTGAGCCAATAATAACTGAGCTATGCTTCAGTTTACTATTCAATAAACATACTTACCCAACCAATGACGTCACACGTTGTGCTGAATCAGCAATTTATATTTTGCACATTTTTGCGTATAACTTCGGAACTAGATGAGATAGAATAGAGCATTAAACGGCCAATCGGCTTATTTTTTCATGCTCTTTCAGATAAAGCAATAAAAATTTTTATTGCCAATGTCCTTTAAACGAAAATGCTCTTAAAACTGTATAGTAACTTGTTTTCAAGATATTTGTTCCCATTCTTAGTTCTTGAGATATTTCATTTTGTTTGTAACCGTGTGACGTCATCTACTAAATTACATACATAATGAGATGTCATTAATTGTTGTGTATCTTTGCTATTTTTTCAAAATCTTTCCAAAGATACGGCGCGTTTGTTAATTTAACCTACATCATTAAACATACTGGGTTTTTTAAAACAAATCCATTAAATATTTTATTTGCAGTGGGCAAGACATGCAGATGTACATTACACCACTGTATCAATACCAGTTTATTCATCTTTGTTTTATTTTGTTTTAAAACAGGAAAAGCGGCAACCGAGAATATTAGAAGAGTACAGACCTGATACACCAACTAAAGTGGATCCACAGTTTTGTTATTATTTGTTTGAAATGAAACATGACGGCGTTTGTCCTGTAGAGAAGACAAAGATTAGTCCAGGATCTGTCTTCATTATTATGTATGTTGAAAAATGTCTACGCATCTTTTACTGTATTATGCTGCACTGTGTCATTATACTCTGTCTAATTAACAATTGGACTACGGGTTCGAGATTTCTATGATTTCTATCACCCCATAGAAATCAGAGCGAGTGATCTCCGATTGTAATTGTTTTAGCAGAATCAGAGATCAAACATAAAATATTACATAATTCAATAATGTGATAATGGAAGCCTTTTTTAATGAAAGCCTTTTTGAAAATATTGTTTGCTACTTCCTCGAGGAATATTACCAGAGTACAAATTAGAAGCTCATACTTTGCAATTTGCAAAGCATTTCTTAGGTTTTATGAAGCAAAATTCATTGCAAAATTGAAAAATGTGAATCAAGTTGCATACAAATCACTGTAACATGCCCACCTGGCTGCTGCCTTACAATTCCTGAAAACTTGTTTTATTTATTTTGCAAACTCGACAATTTCTGTTCTGTATTTTATTTTTGTGCTAAAAGAGTGTATATAAAGAAAAATATGGTGAAAATTGTTTTGAAATATTTACAAAATCCGCAACGAAATGGTCGCCATTTTGTCAGTATTTCCACTTTACAATAATCGAAAATTTCATTGCAATTTTGCAAAACATTGTTTGTGCTGTAATCATTGTAATAGTACACCCTTTTGGGTAGTACTTAGCCTTGGCTATAGAGCCTTCTTCTCGCGACATTCTTGTGGGTTTAGAGTCCTTTATCTTGTCACAGATGGACACATTTACGAAATCATACATTCATACAGTTATATTAGATAATATTAAAGACCTTTATATAAGTCATTGGTAGCAAGGTAAAGGACTAGTCTGTGGCCAATATCTCGAAAACGAGGCTGTATAGCCAAAGCAGAAGTACTTTTCAGAAGGGTCTATTTGTGATCTTGTTACAACAGAAAATTGTTTTGTAGTATTGTGATTATTGGTGTTCTGTATCTGGTGTTGGGTTTGCTTTATCAAAGATTCATTGTGGGAGCCAAAGGCATGGAACAAATACCTAACTATCTCATGTGGAGGGAGTTTGGTACTCTGCAGGCTGTAAGTACTACTGTATATTTAGTTTGTTGACCATTCGCAGGTATCACACCAACTAAGCTGTAGTCATTGAAAGATTGTGCCACAATGTTGGAAAGTTGGAATTGCAAATTAGGTACTATTTTATCAATTGTCCTTTTTGCGAATTTAGGATGGCTGCAGTTATATGTGTCGTTGTAAAGGAACCAGAGAGGCAACACGTTACAAAGTAAGTACAATTCTTATGTTAAGAATAAACAAATTTGGCTAACATTGTTTATATTGCGGTTGCCATACAGTATTTTAATAAAACACAAAACAATAGACACTCCGAAAATTGTAAACATTTTCACTCTTTACGTTTCGACAATTAATTTAAGTCCTCTTCAAAACAAAGATCGAAATTTAAAGAATGAAAATGTTTACAATTTTTGGAGTGTCTTTAATAGTGTCTATTGTTTTGTGTTTTATTTTATTGTTTATATCATTGTTAGCCTATTCACAACTTTAAATGACTTACATGCCTAGTTACTATTGTTTTATTTGATAGAAGCATAGAATAAAATAAAAGTAACTAAGCTTTAGAGTTATGTGTAAGAGTTATTCACTCAATCATGTAGATAATTCTAAAGTTTTTCCTTAGTTACTTTTGTTCTGTGCTTCTACATACTGGAACAATGATAATTAGTAATGAAAGTTATCGAAAGTTGTTTATGATGAACCTTTCTCATGAACTAAACAATCAATAATATTTATCACATTGTAGCCAATGGATGATGCTATTGCTGATGATGAAGACTTTAGTGCTGATAATGATGACAATAATGATGATGCAATGTTACCAATGTAGCAATCTATTCGTAATTAGAATCTATATACATGATTAGAACTTCAAATTATACTCATGCGCACTGTGGCTAGCATCTTTTAAAGATTGCTCTGATCAGTGGTGGACACTAGGGGGGAGGGGGGGCAATCGGATCTTTGAATGGTGGCCAAATAACTGTCACAAAGCTGTATAAATTCAGTAAATGTACTTGAAAGTTGAGGCAAAATAGTTTAAAGAAACGAAATTTGCAGCAACAAAAGTGTGCCAATATGATGGCAAACCAAAATTGTCCCCTGCCCTGATGATATTTCGTGAAGTGACCGCCACTGGTTCAGCCAGGGATATAGCCAGCGATTCTTCATTTAACAAGTAAAATTTTAACAGTAAAGTTTCTTCATTTAACAATTAACATTTATCCAGAGTGGTTTAATTTTAAATACTTTCATAACTGCCGTTTTCAAACACAGATTCAGTTCTCTTTCTGACTTTACTTCAAAGATGTACGAGCACAAAAACTTCGCAAATGTGTATAGAAAGTGGAGGCAAGCGAAAAAAGCAAAATTTCCATTTCAATTCCGGGCTTTCAGAGGATGTAAATATTCAAAATTATTTTCAAGATTTAGCCCCGTATCCATTCAACAAGATAAAGTCCTTCGCTGCATCCCTGGTAGTCAACCTGAAAAAAATAGCAGAGTATCTCAAAGTTTCGAGTAAAAGACTTTCTTCACGAGGTGCATAACAACTCTTGATGAGGCGGAAAGTTTACGCGAAACGATGGAAATGTTTGCTTATTTTTATGTTGACGAGCTGTCCTATATTTGAATTACAACATCCCTGGAAAACAGTAGTGCTAGCACGCTTTGAGCAACTTGCTAGGTTTGATCCAGCAAACACACGTAAAAACGCACAAGTTGTAACAAACTGCAGCAAACTTGTAGCAATGTTGTTCCAACAACTTGTCAACAGGATGTGTTGTTTCCAGCTTGTTGACAAGTTGCTACAAGGTTGTTGAGCTCAACAGACTTGTTACAAGTTGTTCCAACAACTTGTTATCATCCTGCAATTCAACAATTTGTCAACAAGTTGCGAGTGACAACCTTGTAGCAACTTGATAAAATAGATTGTCACAACTTGTTGATAAGCTTACTACAAGCCTGTTGTGAACACATCTTGTTGACAAGTTGTGAAATTTTACGCGTGTAGGCCATGACACGAGTAGTTCGAGAGATGCATGCGATTGGACAGTGAACATCGTTGAATAGCATTCACTTTGGTCGCATCAATGTGTGGAATAGAAAATATGAATTGTAAAAATTTTATAATAAAATAATCGATAGCCTGATGTATTTTGGTCCAGTCTGGTCCTTATCAAGCAAGCGAGGAAATATAAATTGAACTCTGCCAAGAACGCTAAGAACATCAAAAAGGAACACATTGTCCTGGGAGACAGACTTGAGGGGGTGGGGGGCAGTATCCGCTGTAGCCTGCGAACAGGCCCTGGGTTACGGGCGGCGCGAAGAGTGAGCCTGTTCGCAGGCTATATCCGCTGTTACACTGGCGCAGTATATATGGTATGGATCCATTTATATAGCCCAGGGTATGGTTACTATCGTTACTGTACAACTCAGAACAGCGAGACTCAAGCTGAACAACTATACACCAATCTTAAAATTTTTAAAACCCTTTCAAACAAAGCCATATTGCTCCAGGTTTATATGCACAGTTCAGCGTGACCGCGTGAGACTGGTACGAGAAGGAAACAAACATGGCGACTGTGACAACAGAAAATACCGGAGAAGAAGATGCTACAGAACTTCAATTTCCTAAAGGTATATCTTAGGAGTTTGATTGAATTCAATAGAGAGCGAATTGTTTATAGAGAAAAAATAAATACAATTATATTATATTGGTTTTCAATGATATTAATATACTGTGAAGTCATGTTGAAAATCCGTCTATATCAGACTATCATTTTATCTTAATATTTATTTATTAACTTTACAATCATACAAAAATTATAAAAATGATTGAAGGTATGGTCAACAGGACATGAGTCCCATGTGAAGACCAACCTGATACAATATAAACTATTTACATAGCTATATAAAAATTAATAGTTTAGATTATGAGCAACAGCTTAAGTTGAAAGAACGGCATTTAGAGCAGAAGGTTTTCCAAGTGCGCATTCTGTTAATATCGAAAGAAGAGTCTAATTGAGAAGAGTAGTGAGAATGGAGCTGGAGCTTAAAGGATGAAACAGACAAACTGTTACGAATGATTGGAGAGAGATTGTTCCATAGAAAGACAATTCGGTTAAAAAAAAGTTTCTAAGAAGAGAGGTTTTGCACGGATTGACTTGAAGCAAGTCGAGGGGCAATTCACTCCAAAAATCCCGTACACTTCGTCAAAAAATCCGGAAAAAATCCAGAAAAAATCCATGAAATCCTCAAAATCCGTTGAATCCATCAAAATCCACAGAAATCCTTCAAAAATCCACAGAAATCCTTCAAAATCCTTAAAAAATCCGCAAATCCACAAAAAATATATGAAGTACTTGGTGTAATTTACTCGTAAAGGTTCTTTGCCACGTTCAAAATGGCGGACAGCGAAAGCTATTAAACGCTTACCGTGATCGCTGTCATTATATTTCATAATTATTGGACCACTCTACATTTCCATTTATACGCTCGAGTATACACTAAGTTTTTTTAGCCTATTACTACTAAATATGTGTTCTTGTTACAATGACGTTATGTTGTAAAATATAATTACAAAACCAAAAGTTATTCACCATTGTCTTTTACTGTTTTTGAAAGAATAATGAACTTGTTTGAATTTTAAACAAAATGACTGCATGCCCAGCCTTCGTTAGTTTCAGAAGGCTGTGGTCATAGTCCCAGTCCTCTGCTCGACCCTGACGTCTTGGCATAACGTTGACATCGTACAACTTAAGATTATTTGTTCAAAACGTTACCTAGCTCTATAACTCTATGATTAAAAAAAATCCAGAAAAAATCCAAACAAATCCAGAAAATCCAAACAAATCCGGAAAATCCAACAGATTTTCAAAAATCCAGAAAAAATCCGAACAAATCCGGAAAATCCAGCAAATTTTCTCTTCAAAAATCCGCTAAAAATCCGGGAAAAATCCGCTAAATCCGCTAAAAAATCCGAAAATCCCGTACGCTTTTTTGGAGTGAAATGCCCCTCGAAGCAAGTTGTCCTTACTTGAACAGGTGCGAGATGAGCGATTAGAAGAAAAGGTGACAAAAGAGGAGATATCTAGGTCGTAGAGGCCTTGTTTGCATTTGAAAAAAAAGATGAGATCCTTTATTTCAAGCCAGTAAGATATAGGCAATAAATTAAGTTTTCTAAGACGCTCAAGATAAGACAACTCATAATTTTAAACAACTCATAATATCTTAAATAGTACTTGATTTTACTCGCGTATCGCAGGCTGCGGCTACGAGAATGACAAGACAAACAAGGATGCGATAGTTGCAACTCTCAATTGTTCTCATTGCCTACTTTCAACTGTGATCCTGACTGGAAACCACTAACTATGCATTCTATCATTTTTGCCCACCACATTTCCCGCCAGCGTGTTGGGTGAGAAATTTTCTTCCGCCGAATGTTGACAATAATGAAGATAAACTCCGTAATTTCTTGAACAAACCGAACAATGAAGGTGGGCCATGCATTGTTCTCCAAATCAAAGGCTTCCACCAGACAAAATTAACTTAATTAACAAACAATTTTCCTAACAAAATTTCTTAACAATTTTAGAAATTGTGCACACAAGATTTTATAATTGTAAATATATGGAAAGTAGCTCAATATATTGGTTGCACTATACAAACTTTCCATGCTGGAGCATTATTATTATACTATTTTATGATTCTTTAGAGTTTGAAAATGCAGAGACACTTCTGAACTCTGAAGTGTTTATGTTGTTGGAGCATCGTAAAGGTCAGAGTGACGGCCCAGAGGATGAACAAGAACTCTCACAAGTTTTTATGAAAACACTAGATCACACACAGAAATTTAGTCGATATAAAAACCGTGAAACTATTGCCAGTGTACGAAGGTTGGTAGTTCATTTAAAATACAAAAATTAAGCATTATGTACTGTTACATGTAATCAAAAACATGCCATGAAATGAGTTTTTCCAGAAAAGATCCACCTTGCCTCCAACAAGGAAATTTCTGCCATCCAGAGGGAGAGGGGGCAGTAGAAATTATTTCTGATTGTAGTAGGGGGGTTAACTTCCAATTTCCTCTGTGGGAGAGGTATGGATGTTTTCTGGAATGACCAACAACACATGATAAAATACTTGCTATTCATGAGTTGTAAACTATCCAAATATTTTTGAAAAAAGCAAGACAAGTGTTTCATTTCTTAAATTTCTTCATTTCCAGTTTACTAGGAAAAAAGAAGCTTCATAAATTTGAACTGGCATGCCTTGCAAACCTCTGTCCTGAAACAGCAGAAGAAGCAAAATCTCTTATACCAAGGTTTGATGCAATCCATCTTAACAGTCTGTGCCAGGGTAGATAGTGGCAATAATAAGAAAGCTTCAGATTGATTTTATTTTTATTTTTGATACAACTAAATGAAAAATGACAAGGAGAACTTTGACGTTTTGAGTGAAGGCTGGCCCTTCATCGGGAAACTAGGGTGCATGTTATGTAAATGATACCTGGGACTTTTTGGGTTTCTAGAGCTGTGCAAACTCCGGTTATTTTAGCTCCAGCAGTCAAAACTCCGGCAAGGAAATTGTAAGGAAATTTTTAAAAGTAGAAGCAGGCAAAAGTATTTCAGTGTATTTTCAGAATTTATTTTATTCCTTTTTGAGCTTTCTCCCTTACTTATCAAATATACATGCTTCGGTGCTTGTTTAAACAATGTTTTGTAGAAAGTAAAACCACATGGCAGTGTGGTATAATTTTTCGCCCAAAATACATTGGGGTAAGCAGATTTTTGTATCAAAAGTGATAGCAATGCGCTTACAGAATTTTCCAAACCACGGATCGGATCGGAGCAAGTAATTAAACTTTCTAGTAACTTCGAATCATTCAACTTAATTTTTCCATTATTTTATTTTATTTTATTTTACAGATTTTGCCATTTAACACAAACTATTACACAAAATTAGTTAACACAAACTATTACACACAATAGATTACATGGCTGGAATTACCACACAGAGATTAGTTCTCCAATAACGGGGTTCCAAGACATTCAAAATACACAGTATGAACAATAACATGCTTGCAGACCGACAAACAGACAGACAGACAGACAGATGTGAAGATCAGCAAACAAGCACAACAAATTACACTAATCAACGACTTACAATTTATGTGACATTACCAAACGTTCATTGAAATATGAAATAATTTTTCATAATTTTGTCTGCCGGAGTTTTCCGGCCGGGCTCCGGTGCACAGCTCTAACTTTTTCGAGTCTAACAACAGTTAGGAAAAAATACTCTCGCTTTTAAGGAATCATGCATTAACCTGTGCTTATGATAATTTTATAGAATATTTATACTACAATTTTCATTGAAATATATGTAGTTGAGAGTGTTTTAGTAATTTTTTTTTTTTTCAGTCTTGAGGGGAGATTTGAGGATGATGACTTGCAGCAACTGTTGGATGATATTCAAACTCATCGAAGTTTTCAATATTGAGCAACATAAACGTGACTTTTGATGAAAGGTCTGTATGTTGATTAGCTTTTCCTGTAAGGAAATTGGAAGTAAATATGGTGTCTAGCAAGCAAAGGATTGTTGGTTCTGACTAAGCAAAGGATTGTTGGTTCTGGTTCAACTGATAGTACTCACAAATTTGCCAAAGACGTTTATGGCCAAACAGTGGAATGTCTACTTTATTTTTTAAAATGAAAATGTTGTAAAATAAACCCATCTAATGTTCATAGCATTACTTCAATGATTTTGTACTTGGATTTTGAGAGGGCCGCATGTTTATGGCTATTTGGGTTAGCAGACAGGGTTACAAAGCCATAAACAGCGAGACATGATGACTCATTACTCCTATTAGCCTGCAAGCTGGCAGTATATTCGTATGTCTATATTAAATATTAAACCAGTGTACTGTAACCCATGTTGCTATTATGAAGGCTTGTATTTGAGTTTTCAAGTGTTTTTTGCACGTTTCATAACAGTCCAGTTTCTTCTGGCGTCAATTGTCGTGAGATCAGTGTTCCGACTGAAACAAAGATGGCGAACTTTTTTCAAAAATCTTGCTGTAACTTTTCAAGATTTTGGATTGCTTCTACAAATTTATTCACATCGAAAACAAGTTTAAAATATCCGCTATCTACTAGTTTCATGCTAAATCCTTTTGGATGTAAAAGATACATTCATTTGCATAGGCCATTTTACAATTTATTGACGCCAGGAGTGGGGCATAGAAGACCACGTGTGAAATGGATACATACAACCAGAACTGGGTTTAGTATTGAGGAATTTTTTCCTCCTGGAGTGTTAGAAACTCAACAACCATTGCCTGAAGAAGTGAAATCAGGTACTTAAATCAGTAAAATATAAAAAAAAACTACTTTTGGAACAACCTGGGTGATTTTCATGCCGGTTCTGGAAAGTTAACTTTTTGCACGCTGGATATCGGATTCATGTAAATGTATGCCAATTTTGGAGATATCAATGCGCAAAAGTTCCAAATACACCTTTTTAGTATAAACCTATTTGGTCCAAATTTGTGAACGTTGTACAAATTTGTGAACTTTGTACAATTACTAGTCTATGTCCTGACTGGAAAGTTTGGAAATTGCGCACCGGAGATTTAAAAAATTTATTAGTAATTATATAGAAAGCATCAAAATTGCGCACCAGAGATATCCGCCGCGTGATACAAACTTTCCACACTGGGTCTATGTAAACAAATGTATGCCAAAGTTTGTGTTTGTACACTGGACAAGTCCAGCATATAGACACTTTGCATTCCAGTCTGGATTCCATGTGACCATTTTCCAATCCAAGTTCACATTATCCATTTTTTACCTTCATATTTCATGGCAGAAATTCACCCCAGAATTGAAATCTTGATACCAGTATGCTCAAATAGACTAGCATGAAGATTTCAAATATGAGGTCCATTTTTGGAAAAAATCTGCACATGGATAGTATTAGTGAGATGAATGCTACTGTACTGACATCATTTTGGGAATGAAATATGGCAAGTCTGTTAACTATTCTGTTTCCATTAATGCCAGGTAGAAGCTGGAGAGCAGCTGAATTAAGACAGAAGAGTAATGAAGACTTACATAAACTTTGGTGAGGGTTTACTGAGTGACCAAATATTAATTTTCCTTTGTGGACCTGTTCCTCCAGAGGGCTGAAATAGCTCAAAATCTGTGATTGTTAAGTAATTGGGATAAAACTGACTTTTCTGTGAAAACTGGATATTAAATGGTATGAGATTGGGTATGGGGCCCAGTTAAAGTAATTCCCAAACAAGTCCATCAAGGCATGAGTAAGTCTGCCAGCATGGCAGCATGCTGCCAGGAATTTTTTTTAATCTCACAGGAATTTTTTAAGGAAAAGCAAGATATCAAGAATGAAGCTCGAGAAATTTCAAAAATCAGCATTAAACTAACAAACATCACAATTAGAGTATAAATACAACAATCATAACATAAAAATTTGTATCATGTGGCAGTGCTATGACTGTCTGTTATCATGATTCATGATATGGAAAACAAAGGCATACTACTATTATTGAATAGTGCATGAATACTGATATAAATTCAAACAAAATTCAAATATTGTTTCATAGAATTCCTTCATATGTTCCTAATTCTAGTAAACCTATATTTTTCTTAATATTGAGGTAGTATATGACTTAGTAAGGTAGTATGTATGACGCTGTTATTGAATTACAACCAAAATTCATATTTATAAAAACAATTGGCAGGAAATTTTTGATCTGGGAAGCCTGCTCCAGGAAGAGAAATATTTTATCAGGGCTTGCTCCAGGAAGAGAAATATCTTATCCATGAAGTGGATGATAAAGAAAATCAGTTTTGAAATTATTCAATCTCTCTTGCAAATGGAAGGAACTTCATCTTTGTTAATTGTTATTCTCCATTAAGGTATGTTTTATTAAAAGAAAGAAACATGTTATTAACAGTACAGGCAGAAGCAAGAAGACAAGAAGTGGTAATGCCTTCACCTCAGAGATTCCATAAGGTCAAAAAATCTATGGCCATGATCAAAGTCGTGCTGGATGAACGAGTAAGTTCATTGATGAATTCATTTTGCTCCCCAATGTACCCTACAATGTACCCTACGTACAGTTTTCCCAGTAGCCATATGAATTAGGCATGCATACATAGCTATGCACTAACAGTACATATATGCCAATACTGCAGTTGGGTTTTCTAGAAACGAGCAATTGAAGCTATTGAAAGAAATTACAAGAATGCTGAGAAGAACACAGTTGAGTTGACTGCTAATTCTTTAGGTGGTAAGGACAAAGTGGATAAGAATTCAAAAATTGACCAACATCAATTGTCAATTACAACATGACTATTATAACTCATCTGCAACCCATCTGTTAATTTTGTTGTTATCAGCTATGATCCAGGTAAAAGAGGGTGCAGATTTTTATGGGGTTGCATGCCTCAATGACCATAATGCTATAAATCTCCAAATGATTCCACAATGAAACTGTAAATAGACTCCAGACCTGACATGTTGAGGTTTGTGATCACTCTCGTCAGTCGTGAGCTTTCACTCCCCTTAATTTGTTCCTGAAAGGGCGATTGATAGTGTGCCTTGCCTTGCAAGTTGAAATGCTTTATTAAGATGAACTAAAAAGTGAATCATTTGGTGTTCAGATCAATGAGGAGACTGTTGATTTATCTTTAGTACACTGATAAAGCAACAGTTGAGAAAGTGTTACTTATAGTATGTTAGTATACTATCAGATGGAGTAATGCGTTATCTAATTCGATCTAATAACCAGTCTGAGTCAGCTTGCTTGCTTGCACACTAGAAAACTAGTTGATTAATATATCTGTCAATATATAAGATAACAAGAATTTCCTGCTGGATGTTTTCCTGCGCAGATATTTTGTTGAAAATTTTCTGGCAACGATGGTGGACATTTTCCACCATTTTCCATTTGCTAACTTAAGAGACAGAAAACATGTTGTGCTGGATGCCACGTGGGTCCATCGTTGTGCTGGATGCCATTAATAATTAGAGACAGAGAACATATATTGTGCTGCAGGATGCCAACTTCCTATGATGAGGTAGACCTCCTGCACTGGCTCCAACAAAAATCCTAGAATAAACTAACATTTATGCCTAAAATGACAGTCAGTTTTACGGTTTTGAAAGACAAATCGTCGTCTGATTTACTCTTTCAATA
>CACRXK020003308.1:0-37004 GCA_902702795.2 Paramuricea clavata | reverse complement strand
GTATCAACGACTAAGTCTAAACCTTTGAAAATGAGTTTTCCACAAAATTTTGAGACTGCTCACGAGCGAATGCTCACCTGCTCACAAGGCCAGTCTAACCCGAACTACCGTGCCCGGTACAATCCCGTGCGATGAGCATGTGCTCATAACTGCTCACGAGCACATGCTCATCTGCTCACGAGGCCCGTCCAGGCCCAATGGGCCGAAGTGCATTCTTCGTTCGTGGAAGCCCAGACACCACAGCAGAAAAACTGACTAGTTCATGTACACAAATGTATAATTTCCCGTACTCGCATGTTCCTGCCATTCTGATTTCTACCCGACCAACCCATGTAAAAATGACAAGAAAAGACAGGTATAATTGAAAAGCAATTTATTTTAATGACTCGAAGTTACATGCTGTGTCTATACTTGTATTGTTTTACATGCTAATACTGTTCGAGTACAAGACTTCAATCCTATATTCGACCTATCAGTCGAGAGTCTAATCATCATTGCATGTCATCATCAGAATCGTAACCCTTTAAAAGCCTTCTTATAAGAAATATTTAACTCCGAACTACTACGCACAGAGTTTGTTAGATTTTTAAAATCATGTCGGGTACAATTTTGTGCGATGAGCACATGCTCATAACTGCTCATGAGCACATGCTCATGCTCATAACTGCTCATGAGCACATGCTCATCTGCTCATAACTGCTCATGAGCACATGCTCATCTGCTCATAAAACTGCAGTGCTGCTCAATAACAAGGCATTTCTACATAAAAATAACAAGAAAACACAGGTATAATTGAAAAGCAATTTATTTTAATGACTCGAATTTACATGCATGCTGTGTCTATACTGGTATTGTTTTGGATGCTAATACTGTTCGAATACAAGACTTCAATCCTATATTCGACCTATCAGTCGGGAGTCTAATCATCATTGCATGTCATCATCATTCTCTTCATCAAAATCGTAACGCTTTAGAAGCCTTCTTATAAGAAACTTTCTCTTATCAACAGCTGCTTCTAGCGCTTCTTCTGGATCAAAATCATCGTTTTCCACAAGCGCATCTTTTGTGTGCATTATCTTCTTATGCACTGGATCTTTCTTTAGTTGTTTCATCCACACGAGACACTCCATATAAATATTTTCCAGTTCCTTCTGGAGTTTCGGCAGCATATTAGAGAAAGCTTTGTCCTTAGCGGATTGCTCATCTAAACCAGTGTTTATAAGGCTTTCTTTCATTTCCTCTAAAGCTATATTTCTTCTTTGTTTTGCTTCTTCTATCAACGGTATCCAAGGGTCCATTTCCTCTTCAGTTTCTGACTCATCAGTCCTCATCGAAATTTCAGACACATCAGTTGAAGTTGTTGAGACATCGTCTTGGAAATCCCTTTCCTGGCTATCCGAGTCTGTTTGAGACATGTTTCGTTCTTGTGCACGTAGGGGACAGTATTTCTTTTCGTGTCTTCGTAAATTGTAACCACGGCTAAATTGCTTTCTGCAAAATTTGCAGCTCATTCCGTTAGCACTGACTGTGTAGAAATGCCTTGTTATTGAGCAGCACTGCAGTTTTATGAGCAGATGAGCATGTGCTCATGAGCAGTTATGAGCAGATGAGCATGTGCTCATGAGCAGTTATGAGCAGATGAGCATGTGCTCATGAGCAGTTATGAGCAGATGAGCATGTGCTCATGAGCAGTTATGAGCAGATGAGCATGTGCTCATGAGCAGTTATGAGCATGAGCATGTGCTCATGAGCAGTTATGAGCATGTGCTCATCGCACAAAATTGTACCCGACATGATTTTAAAAATCTAACAAACTCTGTGCGTAGTAGTTCGGAGTTAAATATTTCTTATAAGAAGGCTTTTAAAGGGTTACAATTCTGATGATGACATGCAATGATGATTAGACTCTCGACTGATAGGTCGAATATAGGATTGAAGTCTTGTACTCGAACAGTATTAGCATGTAAAACAATACAAGTATAGACACAGCATGTAACTTCGAGTCATTAAAATAAATTGCTTTTCAATTATACCTGTCTTTTCTTGTCATTTTTACATGGGTTGGTCGGGTAGAAATCAGAATGGCAGGAACATGCGAGTACGGGAAATTATACATTTGTGTACATGAACTAGTCAGTTTTTCTGCTGTGGTGTCTGGGCTTCCACGAACGAAGAATGCACTTCGGCCCATTGGGCCTGGACGGGCCTCGTGAGCAGATGAGCATGTGCTCGTGAGCAGTTATGAGCACATGCTCATCGCACGGGATTGTACCGGGCACGGTAGTTCGGGTTAGACTGGCCTTGTGAGCAGGTGAGCATTCGCTCGTGAGCAGTCTCAAAATTTTGTGGAAAACTCATTTTCAAAGGTTTAGACTTAGTCGTTGATACGATTCAGTTATTAATGGTATTACACTCCGGTTTCAACTTTCGGACAGTGTTGATAGGTGGTTTTTGCAGGTTCCGCGCCATACCCATGGAAATGAGTATGCTGAGACAAGCCGAAGACGACTAGGAAGAAGTAGTTCTGTTTGAACTCAAGGAAAAACAATGTTGATATATTTCATTTAGCGTATTTACAACATTTCACTCACTCACTAGGTTTCTATGTATTTAAGTGTTCTGTTCGGGTTAATATAACAATGTTTTAATAGCTTAATTATAGGCTCTTAATAGTCTATAAGTGACAGTTTTTCCATATCCTTCGTTAGCAATGTAGTAAAAGTACAATGTGTTCAGCCATGTACAACAGTTAATGACTTTTGCTATTCAACCCGGATTAGTGATATTCACTCTTAAAACCGGTTCAACACATTTGTAATACATTTAATAATAACACATTTTGCTAGCTCTTGCTAATGTTTCAACGCAATCATCGTCCCGGCATTTATGTGCGATATTACATACACGACAATGAATATGACAATATGTTCGCACGTAACAAATACAACATACAAACTCCCGCCCACAATTATAAAAGTTTGCCGGCCGAGTACATTTATCATGTTCACAAGTTATGTTCCACATTTGTATTATTTGTTGTACATCAAACATTGGTCGATCCATTTCAAACAAACATCTATCGCATCTAAAATCCTCAAAATCTAGCGTACTTTCTCTTCTTGTATAATGAAGTGGTAATTTTGTATTGTTCGGTCCAAATTCTTCACACCGCCGACACTTTCTGAAATGGATTTCCATTGCTTTGCCTTCGGTACAATATTTCTGTTCAATCCCTCTTTGACGTACAAATAACAAGCAATATCAAAAAAAAAAAAAAGCAGAATCAACCGCTTCTTGCTAAGTCAGCACAAACGGGCCTGGGCAATGCAGTAAAAGTACAATGTGTTCAGCCATGTACAACAGTTAATGACTTTTGCTATTGAACCCGGATTAGTGATATTCAAATTTCGCCAGGTTATTAGTCGCGTAACCATGCAATTAAACGTTGTATCCAAGATTGTTTTATTTGAAAGCTAGCTATGTCCACCTGTTTTAATTCCCATACACAGACTTCTACGGCTTCTTGCACAATTTCAGGCTCACAAAAATCACTAACTTTGTAAACTAAAGTCAAGTAAGCCATAATTCGACCAAAATTTGAAGGGTCTAATTCCTGATAGATTACACACAAATTTTCAAGTACGTTTTCTCGTCCAATACGAGCTATCATGCTTTCAAATAAACCCCCATGCTTTTCCAAAAGCAATTTTAAATGGAAACGAAAAGTATTCACACTCAATTCAATGTTATTTTCCCTTAAAACCGCCATTATTAACCCTTCCGCCATCTTGAAACAAAATGGGGACTAATCGGAAAGCTCTCGTTGTTTTATCATCGGAGAACCTTCGGAAAATACGTCATCGATTATGCAAATTAATAATCGGAAAGCCCTCGTTGTTTTATCATCATCGGAGAACCTTCGGAAAAATACGTCATCGTTATGCAAATTAATTTGCATAACTCATGAATTATTAAGGTGTAACTTTGCTAATTATCGCATGAAAAGGGTCCATTAAGCCCCGCTACACACTACTTACATGCTGTGTTTCAGATATAAGACATATAATAATAATAAACAACATTATTTCAAGATGGTTTCACTTGACAGTTTGCACTGATAAACGCGTGGCCATCAATTCAGTATACAGATATATAAATTACATATAAAACTATAATAATGTTACTTTAATTTATACCTCTTGCGTGTAGTTTGACTCGAGTAATTGTAATCTTGCTTCAAGCTTCTTTATGTCTCCACACTAGAGTCGTGGATAAAGAAACGAAATGATTAATCTTATTTTATAAAACTAGCGTTAAACATTACTTTCAAAACGAGAGGACGCTATGGTACATTATGATTGAACTGTGTGGAAAACATGTTTTACAAAAGTTAATACATTACTGCTAACGCTTTCCTCATGATGTAATAGAGAGGGTAAATTATAATGTAGAATCCTGGTAGGACGCAGTAAAGCATGTTGCATTGCGTCCTGACTGCCAAGACCGAGTTAAGCCTGCTAGTAAAGGTTGATGGGTTGTTACATGAAGAGTGACTATCTTATATTTGACGTGCTGGAAAACTCGTATCAGTAATGTTGTGGTTGGCTGTCTTCCCTCATCAATGATCACGCACGAGTCTATGGTGGCAGCCAAAGGCGCGCTAGCTGTTACTCTGTCAATTTTAAGCACACCTTCCTATTTTTAAGATATATTAGGACCACTGATCTTGTGATCAGGACGCAAAAATTAAAATCCAGCCCCCATACCTGTGCATCACATTGTCCTTCCTCCCCCTTATCTCCTTTAGCACCTAGCTTTCCCTCATTTCCATCATCCCCAGGTATCCCCTTCGCACCTTTAGATCCTTCACCGCCTTTCATCCCATCTCCACCCTTCATACCCTGTTCTCCTTGATCACCTTTAACCCCTTGTATCCCTGGTAATCCATCCTTGCCTGCCGGCCCAACGGGGCCTGGATCTCCTTTTTCTCCCTGGTGAGGCAAGAATACTAAGCTCAAAATAAAACTAGCTTGATGACAAACTTTTAGTTGGTATCATTGGTCTGTCGCAAATAAACAAATGCAGAATAACAAACCAACCTTTAGTTCCTTAACAGGGCACCGATCTCCAGGATTGATAGGCGGTGGTTCAATTGAATTCTGAACAAAAACGATGAATGAAACATGGTGGATACAGTTTCAATTGAGTAACAAATTATGTATAAACGTTGAGCAGCGATCGAGAACTTTTGGCAACTTTATTTCAATAAATATCAGGGTTACTCAATCATAAGATTGCATGCTAAAAGTGAAAATGACTTTTTACGTACTCTTCCCACTTTTACTCTAGCCACTCAACTCTCAAGGCGTTTTCAGACGTAAAATATGCAAATATTTGAACCATAAACGATGTTCCTGTTCAGAGGCATGCAGATGTTTTTGTTATTCCTCTTTCGGTTGTTTGAAAGCAGAAAAGGACATGAAGACCCGTGCACACAGTCAGGTGCTGAGGCGTAAAGTTTCCGGTTCGTAACTTAAATTTATGCGTGGGAAATGTATAGCAAATGTATATAAATGGTCGACGTCCTGTATGCAGCTTCCAGAAATTGAAATTGAAAATTTTAAAATACATTTCTTTTTGTGCAACTATTGCTACACTATTTTGAAAAACAAATTATAGGTTTTTAAAAGTTTCAAACCAAAGCCAATTATCTTTTTATGCTGATATGAGTGACCCAGACAAGTGACCTTCACTAACCACTTTTGACTTTTATATGTTGGTCAATCTCTGTAGTTACCAAAGCGAGAAAATAATAATTCGTCTTTTATATACAGTATAGTCTTGTAATTTGGTGGCAAATAAATAATAGAAGTCAGAAATGTATTTTAACATTCTTGCGGGAAATGAACCTAATCCATAGAAGTGATATAGACGAGGTTTTTAGGTTTATATGAGGAATTACCAGGAATTAACAACATGGAAGTGTACCATGAATGTCGTAATCAGCTTAATGCGAAAGCTCAAATGACTGATGCGAAAGCTCGAACATTAAAAATGATTTCTTAATGGAATATTCAATAATGGCTAAATGTTTTAACGCAAGAACATGACACGCAAAATTAAACAGGACAAATACAAAGATACAAACATAAAACTAACCCAAAATAAATATAAACTTGACACTTACACTGCTTTCTCCATAATTCCCGTCAAGCCAGACGCAAGCCAATACCAAAACGCTTAACATTAATCGCGGTACCATGGTTCTATCGGGTACTTACACTGACGCGAGACTAGTTACGGCTTGCAATAATAACACGATCAGTCCAAAGCTCGCATGCAAACACTAGCAAGGCAATGTAAATCCTTCTATTTATACAGTTGCCTCCGAGGAATTAGTCAACATGTGTCACCACTATTCGTGTTCAAACATGTCCAGCCCACGTACAGTTTCATGGTGAGATCCTGTCAAACAAAACCATGTCTGGTCGAACATCTATTGATAATTATCAAATGACAATTTATTTCACACATAAAATGATTAATGTCTACTAGGGAAAAAAGGATTGTAAAGCGTTAATGTTAGAGGCCTTACCAAATTATTATTATTATTAATTATTTATTATTATTATTATTAATGATCTTTAAACACGGTAACCTTTCACATAGGTGATTTTCAAAGGGCCGTGCGGAAAATAAATGCATTATAAAAAAGGATAAACTTATTACTAATAAACTAAATTATATACTTATTTACAAGATGTGATTATTTAATAGATGATGGACAGATTTAAAACCTGTTGACTCTCTTTTATAGGGTTTTTAACAAGTTTATTGGGATGTTGTTCCAATACGCTGCTCCTCTGTACGAAAAGCTATTTTTCAAGAAATTCGTTTTTGGTTTGGGTTGAGACAGCTTTAAATTACTACTGCGCAGTACGTAACTACTGTTTTCACAAGTGTGAAATAGTCGTGTTACGTATTCTGGAAGCATGCCATTAATCGCTTTAAATGTCATAAAAAGATCTCGCTTTTTTACTTAGTTTAGCACTTAAATCTGCTCCATGATGAAAAGCCCAATGCACTTCCGCAACACTTTCTGCGTTTCATGTTTCGCAAAGTGCCATACTGTGTTAGTATTGCGACGACCTCGCTTGCTCAGTCAGATGATTAAAAAATGATAAATATAAAAATGGCATCGATCTTTGGAGTTACACCTGTTTTGTATTTTGTTAAAATACTCAGTGGTTCAAAATTCTATTTTGCATAATGTGCGCCTAATCATCATGAAACCTTCAACCCACCACATCTATTTCGAGCCTTGAATACTGATCATCGCGTTGTACCGGAGTATGTCTGGATGTTTACGTGCAGGTATGTGGGTTTGTATTTGATCACCAAACTAAGGCATGTTGTCCACCTCCTCACTTTAGAGCTTTGTTGGTATTTTGAATCGCCCACTCACCATGTCGAAAAGGTGTGAAAAGGACATTATCACTATTTTTAACCAGTCAAAAATCTCATACAATTCATTACGATGAAAACGTTCTGTTGCTGAACTAAGTGAAAACCTTAACTGAAAAAAGTTGTTTTCGAGAAAGTAAGCTGAACATTTGTTTGATAAATATCGTCTTAACATATTAATTCATGTACTGAGCATTCTTTGATAAACAATTCTGAACATTCTATGGTAAACAGTTATCGAATATGAACACCCTTTTATCCCGAATGCAACATGTCAGATCAACAATTGTGAACCGCCTGACTATAACAGTATATTATTAACTGTGATTCCATGTTGATTCATCACTCATGTCGAGCATTTCAAACTTTTAAGGTGTCCCTCGACTATTGGTTTCGCGGTTTCGAATAAAAAATCTCTAATCAAAAAGAGGCCATTACAATTTTGTATCCCGAAACCCTCTGTGAGTGGTGGTCAGTTCTCAAAGTGCGAGAAAACGATGTTAATTCTTTTCATTAAATATGGGAACTTTGGTGAGAGAGATGGGCCTGTAGTTTGCTATCTTGTGGGTTTCAGTGCGTGCTATATAGCAGCAATTGTTCTGAATACATCAATCAGGCGTCTACTCTTCTAAACCCTCTAGACGAAATATCGGATTCGTGCGCCGCGCCTGGATTGACCTTGGACAGTGAAGTCTTGTGTCATCACGCAGACGTCTGTATAGATACTGGAGACTAAATGACAGAAAATTCGACTGGCGAGCGAATACACCTTTCCGGGTAATTACGTCACAACTTTTCTGTTTTCAACTTAGGACCACCTTAAATGGAATGGATTTGAAGTTTGTTTCTCACGTACTATGTTCACAGGAGCAGAAGAGGGCCAGGCCCCTTAGCCTCGTTTTCGTGTTTAAGCTTATTTCCACATTTATTGGTAAAAATCCAAATTTCTTTTTATACATGTGTTGAAGAAGGATGTTCTGCTCCTCTGACCATAGCCCGTGAGAAACAAACTTAAAGGTGGTCCTAAGTTGAAAACAGTGTTAGTCGTGATGTAATTACTGGAAAGGTCTATTGCGTACTTGTGATATTATATTTTTAATATATGCCGCTTATCAACTCCTCTCAAGGTCATGGTGGTAAGTCATTTTTGGTAGATTTCGCCTCCCAAGATTCAGGGTAGTGGAGTGCTGTGCTGTTAAAGAATTTCCTGAACACTGCTATACATTGGAGGCTGCGTAACGCCTGACCCACTGAACTAGGCCTACAACCCTTACTGCTCCTTAACAATACAGAAGTCGCAACAGTCGCCTGTCCAAGGGGTATAATTTGAAGACCATCATTTCCATAGACAACAGAATTGGCATCTGTAAACAGGCTAGATAGAACTCTTTCATTAAAGCTTTAATTTCACGAAACATAAAACTACAGAAGAATTAATTACAATATTTTACAATTAATTTACAATTCAATTTCATCATATATCGCAATAAAAGAAAAATAATAATCACAAATATACCTTACTAAATTATATAAAGTATACAACCTAAATATCCTATAATTTTTGTGTATTATGTATTATACTCTGATTGTATCCTAGATTTTTTAAACTTATTTTTAAAATATACTGTATGTCCTAAATTATATATATCTCCTAAAGTATAATCTTCATTAATAAGCAATTATTCACAATTCTATTCCTAACTTACAGACCTAACTATTATAACAATTCCGTGGCTAACAGAATATTCTCCATTTAATAAACAAAGATATACCCAAAAGCCGAGGTATATTTATCTGCGTCAGTATTGCAAGTGCCAGATTCGTTCCCACAAGAGATTTTCCTGCTGCTATCACATGACCCACCTTCCGTGCCAAACCCAATGAACGAATCAGGCGACGTGCAATTTGATTGGTCGCTTGCGATCACTCCAATACGTGCGCCAGCGGATCCATCTTGTATGCCATGCGCGTTAAACCCCTCCAGGAAGCAACCACGCTGGACCTGGGAACCAGGAAGTAAAGATTCCCAAATTTCCCGCCCTCCTTTCGTGGCTCGGTATTTTCCATCTGCTATAAGATCGTAAAGTGAAGTCGAAGTTTCGTCGATTACCAGCGATGCTACTTCTAAGGAATCTAATTTTCGCATGTTGATGCAAATTTTTGTGAAAGGCACGCTCCAAAACGAGGCCGATTTAGTTTCCTTCGTGTCGAAAAGCGCGAGGCCATTTTCTTCCGCGTAAACTTCTTTGTTTGCCCACAAAGGAGAGGAATATTTGAAAGTGTCCTGTTTAAAATATTTGGACGTTTTAGTATACATACAACACACGGTTTAATTGTACCCAGAGTGAAGTTCTAACCACGTGACCAATTTGGTCAGATCAACCAAGATTCCTGGTTGAATCTGTTCAAAACTGAATACCAGGAAAATTAACCAAATTGTGTTATAATTTAATTTTTCGTTTAATAAGGAAATTCAACCTGATGCTAACCAGAGTGTTAATGTTGAAGCTTGGTTAGGTTCACAATCAGACAAAGAAAAAAGTCTATTTTTTAGTAAAGGAGAACTTGGGTTTTTTTTTTAATTATGGTGCCCAGATACCTTGTCCCACAGCTAGTTGAGCCAAGTCCTTTTCAGGGAAATAACTCTCTGTCCATATCTAGAGCTTCGTAGAAATGCCCTCCGTTCATAGGGGTAAAGGACCCCACCCTCCAAAAAATTTTATTATTGTGTATTTCCTAAATTCCTGCCCCTCGTTCTGTTCTTACTAAATTCCTGCCCCTCGTTCTGTTCTTACCTTAGTACCATCTATTTTGAGGACTAGTGTGGACCCTGCAGGACACGTTTCGTCTTCCTCCATGAAACAATAGACCCTAGTTAACCCTCCCAGTTTTCCTGTTATATTCAAGAAATACACTCCACTTGGCGAATATCTAGAGAACAAGAATAAGATTAACTATTAAAAGAAACTTTTAGATCATATCACAATTCTCAAACGGGTAATTAACAAACTGTTTTGATCATGAAAGGCCTGAATCTTTTTTGTATTCATACGCACCTTTCTTGTTCATAAATTTCTTTGCAAGACTTGGCTGGATTTTCTTCGGAACCAATTGTGTGAACAAATTCTAAAAATGAAAGAAAGGTAAAAATGCTGTATATTTTGAAGGCACAGTACGGAACAGAGCTTAAATTCAAAATAGGTTTTGTGGGACTTACGTGTTTATATTGGTAATTTGTAATGACCGGATAAAAAGGATCGTTATGGTGGGATACGAGATGTTCTGGTCTTCGGAAAACATCGGGGATAGCGAGTATTGGACTCGGGATTTAAGAACCCTAAAAAACCCTGGACTATCACGTTGCAGACTTACTTGATTTGATAGAGTAAACTTCGTTTCTAAGTCTTGCAATCTGAAAAGAAAAAATGTTCAATTCTAATTCTCCACCTTCTTTCAAAACAAATTGATAAATATCAAGCTGATACCTCAGTGGTGTATGAAGACAACAAGGCTTCCAGTTTAGTTTGCAGTGGTTTCACAACAGCTTCAATCTGTTACAAACGTAATGAAACAACGGCATGTTTTACAAAAATTACCAAAAGCCAATATTTTTCTCTCAGCATGACAAAACGCATTCGCTAAAAATCATAGCCAAATTATTATAGGCAACCGATGAGGATTTGACAATCACATACACGTCAGATTATCAGTGTAATAAATACGAATTACTAAGCACTATCGTGCAGCAGATAATGGTCAATTGCCAGTTATCAGAGTGAGAAAATAATTTGCTAAATATTCATTAATTTGCATTATATGTAGTACCATTTTATTTGGAGGCAAGCCGTAAATTGAGAAATGTAGTTTCTTGCTTTATTATATACTGAGTTCTGAAGTCGACCACCATCTGCTGTCGTCAGCATTAATCACAACCGACACTGTACGTGTACCTGTTCTTTGTCACATGTCCCTTCAGGTCCTTGTGGTCCTGGCCTTCCAGGTACCCCAATGTCCCCTTTGTCACCTTTATCCCCCTTCATACAATGAATTCTGACGTTTTCGATCGTTTCGACGTTTTCTCTGCGTAGTTTTTTATTTTCTTCTGTCGCTCCATTTCCTAATGCCTAATTTGAGAAAAGATTAAAAAACCAAACTTTATTGACTTATTACACTGTGACTTGGCCGAGAGTTGAGTTGAGAAGAGCAGACATTCCAACTACTGGAGGTAAAATTTGGGGAGACTGTTCAGTGATTTGAAATCTTGTTCGGTTGTTCCGCTGTAAAAAATTTTAAAAATTAAATCTTCTCAAATGGCATTTCCTGCATTTTGGGAAGATGTTGTTATATGTGATCCTATAAATTGCCATAAACTTGATAAAAATTGGAAGACCAGGAGATTGTATGAATTTTCGGCAGACTCCCGGTGAAATGGGGAGAGTTGGAATATTCGTCTGGGAGAGTTGGCAATCACGTATTGTAACAGGGGACATTTCAAGCTCTAGATTAACAAAATATATGTTTAATGAGTGTTTCAATTATGCATGTTTCAATACACAATAGTGTTGGGAAATCATTAAGAACAGCTATTCAGCTAAACAAGGTCGCGTATCTGCCAACTCTTAGGTACTCTCTGTCCTCGTTTGACTTTACTGAATTACAGCAACAACATAAGTTTAAAAATTTTAAATTAGAGGAAGAAATTTGTTAACCTCTCAATCCTCTATCGCTTTCTCAACATTTTAAAGAGATTATCTATAATTTACCACAAATCCTCCAAATCATAGGAAGAAATTTAATAAGCCCTTATATGTCTCAACCCATCATCTCAATAATCTATACTACTCTAGACTCTACAGTTTCAGTTCTGTCTATGAAGCTACACAGTCTCACTCTGCTCCACGTCAAACGTACCTTATTTAAGTTTTCAAGACAACCAGGACAAAGGAATCTGTTTGGAGGATTAGGTGCGAGGCCAGGCTAAAAAATATGCATGTTTTTAGATTACAGTATAATAACAATTTTGAATAAATGGTCTGATTTTGCTTATTTAAGGCATTTTGCTGTTGGACGATGTTGGATGAAACCAACATCAGCCAACACTGACCGAACATAGCCAACGATGTTGAATGGACAAACGTGTTTACCTCGTTTGTTAATTAAATCAACACTAAATAAGCAGAGAGTGACTGAGTGAGAGAGTCAAATATACATCGATAACATATGGAATGTGAAAAATGTAATTTGAAATTCTTCATTCAAAATAGGTCACAAGTGCATTAGCCTGTGTCGCAGGCCCTCAGTTTTATGGGGGGGGGGGGGCTGATTTGCAACGGGCAGGATTTTGGCGGGCACGGGGGAGGATTGAGGCTTCCCCGTGCCCGCCGAAATCCTGCCCGTTGCAAATCAGGCCCCCATTAAACTGAGGGCCTGCTACGCAGGCTACAAGTGCATGGTCACAGGTTGTATTTATTGAGTAGACTAAGCCTGGATATCGTTCTGCCATTCATGCAGTTAATTTGAATATCACGTGAATAGCACCATGATGCGCGCAGCTAATTTGAATACCATACGCATATCATTCACTAAACTGAGCAAACAACTTTGACAGAGACGGTCTGGCTTTTTAATAACTTGTGCCATAAACGTGTAGCTGTATAAATAATTGTTCAATTCAAATGACAAATAGATTTTTTTAGTGTTCAATGACAATGCGCAAATGAATGACTGAACGTACGTTGAGCAAGTGTATATAGTTGTTCAATTAATATAAAAAAACTAGTTTTGTTTGTTCACTGAACAACATATATTACTCTATTTGGCTATCGAATTTGCATGTTGCGATGCCAGGAGTCCCGTTGTTCAGCTTATAATCTCATGACATTCTATAAATCTCATGTAATCCCAAAGGTAAATTATTAAAACCAACACTCTACTCATAACATTCAAATATATCGAGAAAACATCTATATATGTGGCGCTAATCGTTTAAAAACAGGAACATATGTAATAAATTGGAAGTGGTTTAAATTAAAGTTAATTGTGTAACTTTTAAATTAATTAAGTTATTCGTGGACGATGGTGATGAGTATAAATCGTTAGACTCTGAAGCACAACACGAATTCACGCATTCTATAAAACCAGTATAAAACACTTCCTCATTCTAGGATCATTATCATGATAGCAATGCTTTTGCTTCTACGTTCGCGTTGTTCGACTTCATAGAATCTCAACGGATTTTGAATTTAAACTTCGACACGAACTTGCTCCGAAACTGCGGGTCGTTGAACAAAATTAATTTCAATTATGGTTTTCAGAAAGCGAATTAGTGCTCAAATTCACCAGTGTTGACACGAATGATGCTTGTAAAGTAAAGAACTCTCAGTCTGATAAGCTGCGGTTGATCACCAGTTTACGTTTCCTCAACCATGAGGTAGGGAGAATTTATACTGACAAATTCAAATCGTTCTCAAACTTGCACGATTCCACCGTATGAACACATGAAATCAGACGAATTCTAGGACAGCTAACTGCACAATTACTGCGTGAACAAGTGGATTCCGAAACATTGCGTATACGATTATGTAGACTGTAATCTTCCAGTCCCGAGTAAATACAGTCTAATATTATAAGATTAAATAAGACAATCATTCAAAATATACTTTTATACAAGTAATTAGACGAAGTACTTCTCGTTGAATACAAGAGTGTCAAGACTGTGGAGCAGCTATCAATCTAGGATACGTCAAGTTGGTTAATCAACTTACCAGTTTATTGCGTTTCTTCCCAAATATCCCACCATGGGACGAAACGGAGTCGCTTTGAGCGACGAAAGCTACGAGCACAATAAACACAAATGACATGAACATTTTGTTTAAACGCAGAAAAGTAAAACTGCACGATATTGAGATCAGAAGGCGTTGTTCTGCAATTTATAGATGAAGCATGAAGCAAGAACTTTACCAAACAACAGTCAACGCCAGAATGCTGGTTTGAAAACATGGGTGCTGTTTTTAAATTTGCTACCATGTTCTGATTGGCTCTTTGGTTCAATTTGATTGGTTCGAGTGCGACACGCATTTGGAAACGCGAGACGAGCGTGCGTCTCTGGGGAGGAACTGTTAAATGCGCTGATGCAATTAATAAGCCATTAAATCATTTTGTTAATTAACGAGGTCAACAGGGCAGATATACGATCACTCTCCTTCGCACAGGCTTTTAATATGTCACTTTATTTATACTCGGAAAATGTAGGGAATTCAGTTGGGGCATTCGGGTAATTGGTGAACGCGCACAAATTAAGATTTGTCGAAATTAAAGGCTGTTTTCCCACTTTTCCACCGTAGCATTTTCTTTTCTGCCAAAGTCATTAGTTCCACTCTAGTGCCCAGGAAACAAAAGAAACACGCTACGCTTCGGTACTATACGATTGAAGTGGAAAACGGCGTTGATAAACTGAATCAATTAAGGGGGGGGATTAAGATTGATGAATGCTTCCAAAAATGTATAATAATTTCCCAAGAGGCGTAATTCAAACGTCGAACCCTTTCACGGTGCCGAACAATTGTGCTCAAATAATAACTGTTTCGGTCAATAGGTTCGCCGATCAGTTGAGTTCTAAACGACATGATTTTTCAGTGAAGCTCATGCAGTACAAGGTTATTTACATTTTTGTTGCGATTTCTAGCGTATTTCTGATGCATGTGAACGAGAATAAATATAGATTTAAATATGTTTTCGACTGTCAGTTTACAGTCTTCAACATTATAATCTACCCGTTGAAGACTGTAGACTGACAGTGGAAAGCTTGTAAAAAAGAAATATTTTAACCATACAGAGAACATTTATACTCAAAATAAATACAGAATTGAGTGTATGACATACGTACCCTCATGTGAACATTTTAACTCATCCACTTGACCACTTTACATGCATCAAAGGAAGATTGGGCCGAAGGGTTTTTGTATATGTTTGAGTAAAAACTGTATTACTTATTTTAGACATGCAGGAATAATTGTGAAAAATGCAACTTTGTGTTCCTATAAGCGCATTAGAAGAAAAGTCGTTTTCGCCCTTGAGCTTACGTCGCTAGTTGACGAAGGTTTTAGGCTTAATTCAATTAATTTGCGTCACAATGCAGAAAAAAAATTGGTTGTGCAGGCAACATTTTGACAAAGAAAAATTCAAATTTTAAAGTTCAAATAGAATTAGCTTAATAGTTTATAAAATCAGTATTCACGTTAGTAAATCAGATGACAAGAGCTAATAAAGATGAATTTAGCTCAGACGAAGAATTAGTGAAATTGATTGATTTGTCACCAAAAGGTAAATTTCATTATTTCATCAGCAAATTTTTTAAAAGATTTTATTATTATTGTCTTTAATCTTTATTGGGGTCCACTAAAGTATATGTACAAAGTCTAATTATATAGTCAATTATTCAGAGACCCTAAATGGGCGAGGCCCAAACGGGACTCGAAGAACGGGATTTGAAACATGAGGCAACTTTGACGAGTGAGCCACTGAAAAGTCTTGAAAATTATTTTTCTTGAAAAATATTTCACATTTTACTAGGCCCAGTGTACTACCAGTGTAAAGATATTTTACTCGGTGAAGGAGGATATGGAAAAGTGTTTAAAGGTTTTGCAGTCACTGCAGGGAAGAAGCCGAGAATTCAGCCTGTAAGTTGGAACCTTGAAACCATAAAATCAGTATAAATTTAGATAAAACGTACACTTTAAAGGCATCAGCTAGCGGACCAGAATTCATTCTGACACATGGCATTAATATTTATTTTTCTCACTTTTAATTTACAGGTTGCTATTAAAACTGGGTATCTGAGTGATATCACAGACTATTACCAAGTAAGATGTTATGTCCAAGGAAACAAGCCTCTTAGTCTTTCATTGCCAGATTCAACTCGCAAGCTTGCTTAAGAGTGCTTTCAACCAATCACAATGCTCGACAGTTTATTTCAACCAATCACAATGCTCGACAGTTTATTTCAACCAATCACAATACTCGACAGTTTATTTCAACCAATCACAATGCTCGACAGTTTATTTCAACCAATCACAATACTCGACAGTTTCAGTTTGATGCAAGCACTCGCAGCTAGCTTGCAGGCAAATTTATAAGTGGCCTCCTCCCCCCTCCCCAACAATTTTGGGGAGAAATATTAATTAGCGATGGTCGGGCAAACTAATACTGTGCCCTCCCCCCCCCAAAAAAAAAGATTAGGCCCATACGCCCATGTATAAAATATTCCAGATAAATACTTTATGTTCTTTTTCACAGCCACGTACGGGCGAATAGTTTTGCCTCCGCACTGCAAAAGTTAATTAATCCGGCACTGTTAATTTTATATATTTTCCAGAATACAAGACTATTATATAGACTACAGTGAAAAGATTAACATTTAATTATATAGTATTGAAAGTCACCAAATGACCAAGAAACCCCAAGTTCATCCGCGTTAGTTAATTTATCGTTCAAATTTGATATTTATAATTGCACTTTCAGGATAAAAATTTGGATGTAGTCCCAAGAGAAGTTTACATTCTAAAACACCTTCCAAAGCATCCGTGCGCCATACGACTTTTACACTGCGAGAAAATGTCGCCAAGCAAATATGTCATAATAATGGATAGACCTCCAAGATCCAAAAACCTCCACAGCCTTCAAGGGGAAAGATTTTTCCCGTTTACTGAGCAGAAAACCAAAAAGATTGTCAAGGATTTGGGAGGTCTTTTGCTAAAGATGGAGGGAATAAGAATGATCCACGGAGATATTAAACCAAGAAATGTTATATATGATCTTGAGCATGGGACATGCAAACTTGTGGATTTTGGTTTATCACGATATTTTCAGAAAGGAGAACTTTTTGATCAATTTGAAGGTAGGTATATGATCCGGTGGATTACGCCGTGGATCATATATTACATGCAATGATTAATAATTTCAGTTTTTCACAATATTTGCAGGAACACAAACCTTCATGCCTCCAGAATTTCTGATCAGCGGTCAGTATGACCCACGTGACGAGACCGTGTGGAGACTGGGAATAATGACGTACTACATGTTGACAGGTTGTAGACCTTACGAAGATGCCCAGCAAGCCTTGCTACAACGTTATGGTGAACCTACGCATTTGAAACACTTTTCAACAGGTACGGACGTAGTAAATGCGGACATTGAAAAACGGATATAGCAAACGCGGACTTTTGGTGCTAACGAATGAGGGTCGATCACAATAGGTTTGCGGGACATCGAATTTATTTGCAGCGGACAACAAGATGCATGCTAGTTACGCTCGCGGGTAGCCTGGCAGGATTTGATAATCGGGGAGACAATTTGAGAAGCCAACAGTGGAGCCAACCTCGTTCCCAGGCTCTTTAGCCTGCATTTTCGAGTTGCCACCACAACATGAGTTTGACTATATCAGCAGTCTCTTCCTCTTGTTCATATGTAATGTAGCTTACAAGTTGCTAGTGATGAGAAAAATATGTTTATTTGTAGATGCGAGAGATCTTCTGGAAAGAATGTTGACCGTGAATCCTAAGAAGCGGCCAAGATTAAAAGACGTCTTAAAACATCCATGGTAAAATTCTCTACTCCATTTGTAACCCGAAACCTGGCGATATCGAAAATGTTTTAATTTTTTATACTTTTTTTCGTTTTAGGATAACTGGCAGACGTCTTAAGATGCTTCGGTCCTTCTCCCAATGGAAAGCAAAGAAGACGTGATAGAACAGCTGTGTAAATAATATTTAACAAGATATATTTTCAACCTCGTTCCCAGGGCTTTTCCCTTTTTGTCATTGGGAAGGCGGGAAAAGGCCCTGGCACCGGCCGGTCACATGACTTTCAACCTATATCTATGCTTTCAACACCCAGATATAGTGGGTGCAGTGAGTGGGTGTAATAAATTATAATAATGAATTAGAAAATCCAAGATGGCCGCCAACCTAAGAGTGTCCACAAAATTTAAGTGCTTAGAGCGGCTTAAAAATGCGTTTAGTCTTTGAAATTTTTCCTTCTTTTTGCTACCGACGTACTCGAAATCAGATTCTTCAGCTTTTATTACATGGGAACTATGTAGTTGCTGTTCTTCCAACTGGGTTTGGTAAATATCGTTCGTTCGCTAAACAAAATTAACAGCCATTGAAATATACGACAGATGTTCTCCAGCTGGACAGGCTTGCCTAAGAGGACACGGAAAGTGTTTTGAACTGGGGATGTTAAACTTGGTTTTACCCTTCCAAAGACTCTGTTTATACAGTGATTCAAAGAAATGCTTTTGCATATACTGTATATGTTATTGATCTATTGTTGAATGTCACTTATATTATAAAGTGCCAATGGTTGGAATACTTATTCATTGATATTTTAAACACAGATGAAGTGTTATATGCTCTTTCCTTGTTTACGTTTTCCTTGCAACCAAATGTTGTTGAAGCTGGCAAGCTGCAAAACTGACATATGAGTGATATGACCCAAATATTGGATATGAATTTTAGTTTGCTTCCAGTAAAATGTAAACAAGACCTTAAGATATGATATCTGTGATGTTACTCTGAGTGTATATCCACACCGGGCAAGCTTGAAGCTTGAAAAATATGCCCGGCCGCGGTGGGACTCGAACCTACGACCTTTGGAATACTAAAAGACCTTAAGAATTCTATACGAGATAAGAAATATTACGTTTAAAATCATGACTGGCAAATTAGCATGTCCGAATTGATGCTTCCTAATAATAGTATGTACTCCAGTAAAGCTTGCTTGTTTCAGTTCTTGCTGTTACCATCTGCACATTATCAGGGTGGAGAGTTGATTTGAATTTTTTGTCCCAGGGGATAAAGGTAGGGAATAGATTTTCCATCACAAAAGGGGCAAAGTGCCCAACCAGTTAGAAGATGGCATGTACTTTAAGTGACCATTCATTATACCCTAGGGTGGCGTGGGAGATTCTTATGTCAAAATGTCATGGGACCCCTTTTTAATCTCTAAATTTAATAATGGAGACCCCTCCTAAATATTTAAGACTATATAAGATAATGCAATTCTAATCTTCATTCATGTGAAGGCCTGACTATGAAGAAAATACATTTTGCAACACAGGGATGGATCCAGCATGATCTGGTAGGGGGGGGGTTGCTCTGCCAGCTCTGGTGCCGAGTTGTGTCGGTCATGTGTGCCGCCCGCCCATCAACTTGCTTCACTACTGCAAAGTCTTGCTTTACTACTGTATTTGATTTGTAATTGTTGTTCACAGCTCACTTATCATCATGTTATTACTCAAATTACTGTATCTCATTTTGCCTGTAATAATTTTTTGCTTTATCATGAAAAATAGCACCCCCGTGCACCCCTCTGGCCAGGGCTAGGGGAGTGCACAGCCCCCCGCCCCCCAGTAAATCCATCCCTGTTGCAACATATACTACAAGAGCTAGAATGATTGCTTCCTTTGGATGAATTATATTACCTATATTACAACAATTCTTCCTATTCTGAAACCAGTTGCTATTCTGTTTTTTACAACACTCACCCCTCCCCCCCCCAAAAAAAAGACTCAACAAATCAAGGACCCCCTCCAAGGCAATTTTGCCAGCAAAATAGATTAAATTTGATGGTAATTGTTCTGAGAATATATTAACTCATTAAGTGGCAGCATTCTGCCTAGACTTGCCACAAGTCGACCTCGAACGAAACGCAAGCAGCGAGTGTGAGCCGACGTTTCGTTCGAGGTCGACTTGTGGCAAGTCTACATTCTGCCCTTGAGTAAAATTGTCTGGCACCAGACAGAGTAATATACTAAAGTAGGGACATTGCCACTATAAAGGGTTAAACAAATTTTAAAAAATTTTGCAATGGTCTATATTCAAAAAGCTCAATTTGTAAATTTTAATTGACTTTAATTAATTAAATTAATATAACTACTTATACTTATAGCTACCTTGCCCCAGTCACTTCAAGTGAATTCTACGGGAGGAGGGGGATATTGAAAATCCCTGGGTTTACTTGGTAAAAGCAAGAATTGAACCATGCATTACATGTATATGTAATGTATATTTAAATATATTTTATCATGCAAATACCTTGATAATTGTTCTTAAACGTCTTTGGCTTAGAATGGGTACACCCTCCAAAGGTGTTTATTTACAGGGTCCAAAGGTGTAAATATACACTGTCCAAGGTGTTAATATATAAACAACAAAAACAATGTATATAATTAAATTTTATTAAATAAAATGTGGAATATTTTACAAATTGCATTACCATCCCAAAGTGTACATAATTTATCAATATAATTAGGACTTAGAAGCCGTTCACATGAGTTTGACTCTGACTCAGCACCCTTGGCTAGCTCCCCTTGCCCGATCACAAGTAGAAAACCTCCACCCCCTCGGACAAATCAGTCCAGATCTGCCAAGAGGCAGGATTTTCTGGAATATTATTAGCAGTGAAATTGTTGCATATTTTCAAGCATGCATTGTAACCTGATTTTAAAGCCTGTTTGAACATCAGACATTGTGGCAATGGCAAGATGGTCCAGTCATATGAATACAATCTTAAAATATCATAAAAACAATGCAATTTAAGGCCAGACAGCCCAACTCCCTTTATTACACATTCGAAGCATCTCTTGAGGCATCAAAGTACTGTACATGCAGGCACATGGAATTACATACGAGTATGTGACATAAGCCCACCATTGCACAACTTTGTCTGCAACAATGCAAATACAACAAATGCAAAACAATCAAGCTGGAAACGGATTTTATCAGTATTTTGATATATACATTATGGCTCATGTCTAAAGACACCTGCACTTTCATATTGAAATTGTTCCACTATCATCCAAACAAAACATCAGAAAACTGTAACATCAGCCAAATGAGCAAATCACTTTTTTAACACAATTTATGGTAAAATGAAGCAACATGTAATAGTATCTGAAACAAAACCAAATCACATATTATGCAAAAGTTGTAAACACTGTTGCATATATGATATAACAAAATATCGTCGCATTTCTAGTGGTAACTAACTATAAATTAGGCCAATTTAAACTCGACTATGAAGAATATCAAAAACTAAAGGTCATGTTTCAGTTTATAAACCCAGACTTTAGCTTTATAAATATAAACATTTAATATAAACGCTATACGAAGCCAAATATGAAGGCACATTTTGCCCTAAATACTCGGTCAGAGCCTCAGAGGTGTGTTCTAGTACACAATTAATCTTCTCTCACAGTTTAAAACAAACAATAATACTAACCTTCGACAAATTGTGTATAAATCTTATCGAATTTAACCATTTTGCCACAGATTTTGCCAAAAATATTTCTTAGACGGACAAAGTATTAATATGGTCACTCCTTGCATGAAATGTTAATTTATCCCAAAGTTTGAATAAATTAATCCAAGATTGCATTATTTGCATAATAATGTTATTGTCATTGACCAATCAGAATACATAGAAGACCGGCCGGTGCCAGGGCCTTTTCCCGCCTTCCCAATGACAAAAAGGGAAAAGCCCTGGGAACGAGGTTGCCCCAGACCCGGTGCGCGATGCAGTATCAATATTGTACTAATTATATAGGTGGTATTGGAAAAATGCCCAATTTTACCTGTGATAGAAGTATTCATTAAAACTGGCTGAAATTTTAGTATGACGTTACAACTGCTGAAAGGAAACTTCTGTATGAAAATAAAGGGAAAATATGAAGTCTATCAATGTGAACCCCAGACCCGGTGCGCGATGCAGTATCAATATTGTACTAATTATATAGGTGGTATTGGAAAAATGCCCAATTTTACATGTGATAGAAGTATTCATTAAAACTGGCTGAAATTTTAGTATGGCGTTACAACGGCTGAAAGAAAACTGCTGTATAAAAATAAAGGGAAAATATGAAGTCTATCAATGTGAACCCCAGACCCGGTGTGCGATGCAATACTGAAATATTGTACTAATTATATAGGTGATATTGGAAAAATACCCAATTTTACACGTGATGGAAATATTCATTAAAACTGACTGAAATTTTAGTATGACGTTACAACGGTTTTTTAATATAATTTTGTAATATATGCACCTATCAATATTTCACGCACAACGATTCGGCATATGTGCAATTGAAAAGACATTCAAATTGTAACAATATGGTTGATTTCCAAAAGTCTCCTTTTTTACGCAATCTCGATTGTTTTATAAAGGACAAAAGATTTAGGTGCTTGGGAAATTATAATAGCACGACTGTCAAAATTACTGATTTATTTAATGACACTTAATAAGTTTTTATTTACAAGTACAGGGTGAGTAAAAAAAAACTGACAGTTTTGTTATTCAAATTACCGCGAAGGTATCACTTTGTTACTCACCCTGTACAGTACAACAACAGTAATATGATCTAATAGCAATTCGATTTCAATTCCCAGGGGCCTAAAATCTTTTATGCTTAAGAATTGCAAAGTGGATTTCTCAGGAAATTCTGAGGTTGCGTTCTTTTTATCATAGTTAATAGAATAGATGGTTTGGAAACTCGTTAGAATAAAAATATAACTCATTATCTATGTTAGCTAGTCAACATTTTTTCATAAATATGGTCCTTTACCGTCACGTGTGTATTGTATTTTTGCCAAATTCACCAATAGCAATTTCCAATTTACCCTATTGTTCGAGTCACGGATAGGCAACTTTCTTAAAACATTATTATTGGTTAGTTCGGCAAAAATACAATACGCACGTAAACGACCAGATTTATGAATAAACGTTGATTAACATAGATAATGAGTTATATTGTTATTCTAGTGAGTTTCCAAACCATCTATTCTATTAACTATGTTTTTATACATCCTGTATACTCCTTTAACAGCTTAGCAAAACAATTAGGATTATTAGGCGAACTGTACAGGGTGTCCCCCCAAAAAGTACCCTCTATAGAAATTATCCTATTGTTGTAATTCGAATGCCTGAGCACTATGCTGAACACAAGAGTGCGTAAACACAATTGAATTGAATTTTTAATTACCAGGCGCATGAAATCCTATGTTAACAACAATAGGATGATTTCTATATAGAGGGTACTTTTTTTTGGACACCCTGTAGTGCTTAACTTCAACTTTTCTCCGTTTCAATCCGCCTTGAACATTTTTTGAAAGGAGATCGTTGCAAATTAGAAATTCTCCTGTGCCATCATATCCAAACTCATATTGTTCAAATACAAGATTCACATGCTCGTTCATACCTCTCAGTCCAAAGATATTGCAATTATAGAAAAACATAGCATAACTCAAAGTGCCTCAGCAGAGTTACAGCAGAGTGCAAATCAATCACTCCTGGGTCCCTGGTCTTGCTTCGTCTTCTTCTGTAAGCGGGTCAGCATGTTTCTTTACGGTTCCAACTCCTTCTGCCGTGAGCTCTTTCATCTTGCCATCCAAAGCAGATCGAAAATTAGTAAGCGAACGTCTTTCTAATTGAACAAGATTTCGATATCTACTCTTCCCAATCAATTTTTGCCACGCGCACTTTTAAATAGTCAAGGGCTTCAAATAAACTTTTATCGAAACAAAGGATTTTTTCGCAATTATTTTAACCTTGTCTTCAATCACCTATTGTGTTCTCCATTGTGTCCTAAAGAGTTTTGGGTCTAATCATGCAATGAGATAAACGACCCCTCGTGGCTATTAATTTAAGAGCTCTGCACATACCAGTACTAATTATACATATAATGATGTTACATACTAATACTAATTATACATGTATGCATGCATGATCATGAAAGTCAATCTTGTGTGGTTGAGTGTTTTAAAAACGGTCCAGCTATATACCGGCTGTCCCAAATAAACGTACTCCGGTTTGATTTATAATAACTTCTAAACAAATAAAGCTATCAAACAGAAATAACTTGCATTAAATAGAGGAAGGACTAACTTAGATTTTGATATATTACAGTTGTATTTTACTTAAAAATTCACGGAGATATTAATGTTCAAAATCGGGAGCATATTTTGGGATGTCATGTCTAAAATTAGCGAAAATTGACATATCAAATATTAACTTCAGCGTTTGTTTGCTTTATGTCATATCAGGCTAACTTGTATTTCAGCGAATTGTCGTTAGGGTTTGTAAGGGATATGGCGTAGATTTAGATATCTTACATGTAAGTCTTGCTCATTGTTTCCTGAAATATGAACGTACGAAATTATGCAAGTATTTAATACGTCTTTACAAACTTATAAGGCACATGAAAGACCATGCAAGGCAGGCGCTTAAATTTTTCTTAATTTAAATAGCCTAACTTTTTTATGGTTTTCATGGGTTCAAAACGGAGTTGATTATTTCTCAGTTAGAGCAGGATGAATATTATTCTACAATGAAGGAAATAATGTTGCTTTTTGCAAATACACAACACAGTATCGACGCTACTATTTTGTTACGTTTTGTTCCAAAAATGTTGGATGTCTCTGGGGAGTTCCTTGAATGTTATGTCTTATGGAGTTGTTTGGTTTGATTGTGTTTCATACTCAGTTTATTCTGAACTTGAAAAATTAAGAAAAGGCAAAAGAATATGAGTGTTCTTAACAAGATTTCAGAATTAACGTTGCAGAAGTTAGAAGAGCTTCACAATTCCATTGTGACAGCATGCCTTAATTCAGAACTACGAACGATTCATGACGATCCTTCGCGATGCAGTGGTCTCATGAAATAAGGAAACGTTTTCGTGCTAGGAACACACGGATTTCGGATGAATAAATCTTGCTTGTATTTTGTAGATAATAATACCTTGTTTCATAATAAATAATTTGTCAAGTATCATTTATTTACTGGTAAATCGTGCATGTTTCAGTCGGGCAAATCTTGCTTAATATTTGATACGCCGTTTTTTGCATATTTCAGACACATCCAGAAATATTCTCCCGATTTTAAACATTAATATCTCCGTGAATATTTAAGTGAAATACAACTGTTATATACCAAAATCTAAGTTTGTCCTTTCTCTATTTGATGCAAGTATTTCTCTTTAAAAGCTTTACTTGTTCAGAAGTTATTACGAATCAAACCGGAGTACTTTTTTTTGGGACACCCGGTAGTTGTTTAAATGTTACAAAAGGTAAATTTTCCAGGTGATGCAACAGATTTATAAAGCACTACAGGAATCGAACCTATATGCTTCACAAGCAAACCATTACGCTCTTTCCAAGCTGCATCAATTCAGAAATTTATTCTCTTAACACCAGCCGGATTTTAAGTTAATCCCACCAACTCCAATTAAATCGATGTACTGTATATATTATTAGATTACTTTGCCGGCAAAAACATTTTTAGAATAGCCCATCAACTTGACTGTTTGGTTTATACATGCAGTTCAAATGACACAAGATTTTCTAATTGCAATTACACGTAAGTTCAGCAAGAACCTGAACGTTTGATTGAACATGCAAGTGCCATTTTTTACGTTGTCAACTACAGTGCATGTGTTCCTATATGCGCCAAAATGTATATACTGTACTATTGAAGTTTTCAAATTTTGATTGCAGTACCATCTATGCTTTTGTTCTGCTTTATCCCAACATGAAAAAATCACAAATTTTGAAATTAACCTACATATATATATATATATATATATATATATATATATATATATATATATATATATATATATATATATATATATATATATATATATATATATATACAGGGTGTATCAAAAAAAACTGAACAGATTTAAAATTGCTCTCAATTTCGCAAAACAGCTATTTGTATCTGTTTTTTTATGTGTATAGCTTCTTTGGGTACTTATAATGTAAAATAATGAAAAAAATTTCTCGAACTCAAATTTTGTGAACCAGGGGGGGGTGTCTTTTCCAACAAACTAAAAATGGCTCGCGCACAAAATTTAAAAGCTACAATCATATTTTGAGTTACCAGATGGAAAATTTGTCGGGTTTTTAATTACTGTACAAAATTTCAGACAATTTGGTTTAGTTTAAGCCCCTTAACTATTCACGCAAAGTTACAATTTTCCCGAAAAATCAGCTATTTGCATGCTTAATTAATGCATTTGCCTAATTTGCATATGTCAGCAATATGCAAATTAGGTAAAGGCATTAATTAAGCATGCGAAAGGCTGACTTTTTAGAACAAAATGAATAGTTAAAGGGCTTAAACTAAACCAAATTGTCTGAAATTTTGTACAGTAATTAAAAACCCGACAAATTTTCAATCTATCAACTCAAAATATTATTACAGCTTTTAAATTTTGTGCGCGAGCCATTTTTAGTTTGTTGGAAAAGACACACCCCCTGGTTGACAAAATTTGAGTTTGGGAAATTTTTTTCATTATTTTACATTATAAGTACCCAAAGAAGCTATATATATATAAAAAAAAGATACAAATAGGTGTTTTGCGAAATTTGAGAGCAATTTCAAATCTGTTCAGTTTTTTTTTATACACCCTGTAGAGCTATATAAGCTTGTAGGCATCCCTACAGGTCACCTATAGAAAATGTTCCAATTGCCTATAGAAACCTATAGGTTGGCCAATAGGCCAGGCTATAGACTTTTTTTGTTAGGGTTTGCACAGTACCATGCACCACAAACCTCAGCAATGAAAGAAATTATTCTGAATCAAGTGAAATCTATGTCTTCAACAATTCCAGTTATTTTTGCAACTGTGGCCCTTGGTATGGGCATTGATATTCTATGTATTTGAGAAATTATTCATGTTGGACCACCTGCATCCATTCAACAATACTTCCAAGAAACAGGAAGAGCTGGACTTCTGTCTAAAGCAGTTGTTTACTACAATAACAGAGATATTGGAAAGAACCACTGACGTGTTGGAGCAGATATGAGAGCTTACTGTCAGACTGAAGATAAGTGTCTACGGAGCTTTTTATTAAAATACTTACAATGCGGAAATCCAGTAAGTGTGATGGTTGGTCATGAATGTTGTTCATTTTGCTCAATGTATTGCCAGTGCCCTGAATGCAACCTTATTTCATATAGAATGTGAATATTCACATACAGTACTGTATGTTGAAAAGACATTTTTGTTAAAAAGTTATTTTTGTGTTACAGAAATTTTCACATAACTTTTGCCAAAATATTCCAAACTTTGTTGTGAAGTTTGCAAGTTCAATGCAAAGTTCAAAACTTTATTTGAAATTCACAAACCAGTTTGTAAGCAAAGGCTCCGATTGGTTCATAAATTAAACGAACAAACTTCTGAATGAAGTTCAGAATAAGTTGGCAATATCTATAAAGGCCATGTTACACGAGGCAATGTTTGCTGCAACTTGCAATGTAATTTCTGACATAGAGCAATGTTATCTAGATAAATTGTGAGCATGACCCATGGTTTATTCTACCGTCATTTTTTGTCCCATTTCTTCAGTAGTTCACCCCTAAGAGTATGGGCAATGTTGACAATTTCCTTGCGACTACTTTTCAGATAACATGGCACTGTATCCAAAATTATGTTTCACATTGCAACAACAATGCCTTGTGTAACATTGGCCTTAAGCAAACATAACTGTTTTGAAACAAGACCCTATTCATATACTTTATTAAAGAATGAGTCTCAACTGTGATGCATTGTGCACTTGTGTTTATTTACAAATGCTGAAAGAACCTGTCCGCAGGCAAACACGCAGGCAGTATCACTGTACTCGGAAATTCTCACCTGGTTTTTAATATATAAAATTTTATAGTCAACCAATTTTGCCATTTTTGGAGCTCTTTTTTGTAAAGAAAGTGAAGATGTCTGACTCAGAATCGGATTCAGATCTGGCTGTTGAACAGTATGATCCAGAAGACAATCTGAATGCTTATGGATCGCCAGTCATACAACCTGTGGACGAAGAGATTTTGGCAGTTGCACCTGCACGTCAAAATATTGAAAGTAATCGAACTCAAGTAAGTGTTCTTTTTTTATGTTTAAAAATAATCACATTTTATAGTATTTTATTTATAGTGTTTTTTGAACAGTATACTACAGAACGTGTATTTACATATTGAGTATTTATTCACTTAGTTTTGTGAATGCAAGAATACATGCAGCAAGCGAAGTGGGAGGAAAAGACGTGGGTACCCGTGTCGCGATGATATGCTTGCTTGCACTGAGCAATGCTCTTGTGGAACAAAAAAAGCTCTTTGCAAAAACAAAATAGCAGAGCAAGCTACTTCAGATACGAACGCTGGAAGAAACGCTTTCGAGCGCCATCGAATTGCTGTTGAAGAAGCCAGACAACAAATAACGGTAGGGATATAAAAGAACTTTGCCTTCAGTTGCCTTATACCTACCTGTCTGGAAAGTTTAAAGCAAAAGTGCTGACTGAATACATCTTTAGTCCATACAGTTTGTTCCAAGTTTGTGCCCTTCAGTTACTTTTATAAACAACTGTACGACAAAATTTGTAACGGATGTGATCATCATTTAAATTCCAGTGTTGGTAGCCTGTATCTTTGTGGTTGTATTAAAATGTTCAGCACACGTATAAACATGCAGAAAAGTATTGTTGGCTTTTAAATATTAATATTTACTTTTGTTACAGGACTTTATTACCAATTTAAATGGAGAGCAAAAGGACAAAATATTGTTAGAAATATTGTCAAATGGCAAAGGAAGTTTGGATTTTGCAAAACATCTAGTGCAATTTGGAGGAGACCCATGCAGCCTCTGTGTGGTCATTTGTAAGTTAATTGTTTACTACATATGATAATTAGGTGTTACTGTAATTAGTATATAATGCATGGTTGAACATGTAGTTTTTAGTTCTTAAATAATAATATATCGAGGACTTTACATGGTGTCAGGTGTTTGGGGAAGTGAAATAATCGGAAAAGAGAAAAACCCGGTCGATAATATATTTTCGAATGGCGACAGCACAGATCCCTTTGCCTGAAAAGTTAGATTAAAAAAAGCCAGAAGATTGGAAGTGATGGATAGAACGCTTTGAATGCTATCGCGTTGCAGCGGGACTTGATGACAAAGTCCAGATAAACACTTTGGTTTATGCAATAGGTGGAAATGCCAACGATATCTTGAAAAGCTTTCATCTCAGCGAAAAAGACTATGTCTACGAGACAGTTATTCAACAATTCGCATCGCATTTTGTGGGACGGTCGAATGTTATATTCGAACGAGCTCGCTTTAATAAACGTGTACAAGGCGAGAAAGAGTCGGTGATCGATTTTATCGAAGCGCTATACGAATTAGCAGAGACATGCCAGTTTGGAGATCTAAAGAATGAACTTATACGAGATCGTATTGTGGTTGGTATTTGAAATGCAAGTCTATCGCAAAAGCTGATGCAAGACGAGAAATTGACTTTGGATAAAGCTGTAAAAGAAGCCAAAAGTTCAGAGTTAGTCAAGCATCACCACATTATCCTTCAGGGAGACGGCGAAGATGGAAAAATTAATCGCCTCCGCAAGACTAAGGGACAAAATAAACCAAAACCGCCAGAGAACTCGAAAGGAGAGCAAATTTTGAAACCGTATCAAGCCGGTAAAAGTCAATGTTATCGATGTGGGAAATCGCCAGTGCACAAAAGAGATGCTTGCGAGGACTTTACATGGCAAGATATTTATGTTATTGGGAATCTTAAAGAGCCTTTGCTTGGAAGACCTGCTATTGATGCCCTAAACCTGATGCAGAAAGTAGAAACTATTCAAGCTGACGAGAGCAGCGTGATCGAAGACGAAGTTAAATCCACTTATCCAAATTTGTTCAAAGGCCTAGGAGAGTTGGATGGTGATTTCAGTATTAAGTTGAAACCTGACTCAACACCCTTCGCTCTGATGACGCCAAGAAGAGTGGCAATCCCGCTCTTGAACAAAGTCAAGGCAGAATTGGCGAGAATGAAAAATTTGGGCGTTATCTCGAAAGTCGACGTACCCACCGAGTGGTGTGCAGGGATGGTCATTGTACCCAAACCAGATGGTAATATTCGAATATGTGTCGACCTAACGAAACTCAACGAGAATGTTCTTCGCGAGACTTACCCTCTTCCAAAGATAGATAACCTATTAGCACAGATCAGCGAATCCAAAATCTTCACTAAATTGGATTGCAATTCAGGATTTTGGCAGGAGAAGCTAGACGAACAATCTCGGTTATTAACCACGTTTATCACACCGTTTGGCAGGTTCTGCTTCAATCGAATGCCTTTTGGTATCAAGACGGCACCTGAGCATTATCAGAAGAAAATGAACGAAATTTTGGAAGGCCTGGATGGTCAAGTATGCATAATTGATGACATATTGATCCATGGGAAGACCCAGAAAGAACATGACACTAGACTTAGAGCAGTGCTGAAGAAACTAGATGAATCTGGAGCTACACTTAATCCAGAGAAATGCGAGTTTGCAAAGAAAGAAGTCAAGTTTGCTGGTTGTATCCTTAAAGAAGAAGGAATCAAGTCTGATCCCGATAAAATAGAGGCGATTCGAGACATGGATGCACCTCAGAATGTGGGCGATGTACGTAGATTCCTTGGAATGGTCAACCAACTTGGGAAGTTTATTAACCACTTAGCAGAGAAAACGAAGCCAATTAGAGACCTCCTTAGTAAAAACAATCAGTTTCTATGGGGACCAGCTCAACAAGAAGCCTTCGAGAAGTTGAAAGTCGAATTAAGTTCCACACCAGTACTTGCATATTATGATCCTTCCAAGAAAACTATTTTGTCAGCAGATGCCTCCTCTTATGGTCTTGGGGCTGTCCTTCTACAAGAACAAGAGAACGGTGAAAGAAAGCCAATTGCATACGCATCCAGATCTATGACTAGCACCGAACAGCACAACAGTGAAAAAGAAGCTTTGGCAACAACTTGGGCGTGCGAGAAATTTAACGATTATATTCTTGGGAAAGATATCCTCATTGAGACAGACCACAAACCACTTGTTCCTTTATTTGGCACAAAGCTTCTTGATCAACTCCCTCCTAGAATTCAGAGATTTAAAGTGAGACTGATGAAATATTCATTCCACGTTAATCATATACCAGGAAAGGTGTCAGTCACTGCTGATACTCTTTCAAGAGCGCCAATGAGAAAACCACCTACCAAAGTCGATAAGCGGTTGACAGAAGATTTGAGCTTGTATGTGGCGAACATTTTCGAAAGCCTACCAGCTAGCGAACGGAAACTTGAAGAAATTCGACTTCATCAACAAGATGATGAAGTGTGCAGAAAACTTTCAGAATTTTGCACTGAAGGCTGGCCAGATAGGACCAAGCTGAACTCAACTCTTCTTGCTTATTGGCCAGAGAGAGGTAATATCACAGTGCAAAGAGGTATTCTGATGAAAGATACAAGATTAGTCATCCCGTCTTCATTACGACTGGATACTCTGGATAAAATCCATGCGGGTCATCAAGGAATTCGAAAGTGTCGAGAAAGAGCACGCGAGTCTGTGTGGTGGCCAGGGCTGAGTAAGCAGATTGAAGATATGGTTACGACGTGCCCAACTTGTTGTAAGCATCGACAAAACCACGCAGAGCCTATGATAGCGTCTCCACTCCCAGAACGACCCTGGCAAAAGATTGCCACAGACCTTTTCCATCATAATGGAAAAGACTATGTCATCGCTGTCGATTATTACTCCCGATTCTTCGAAGTCGCTCCACTCAAGAATACCACTTCAGAGAACGTCGTGAACCACTTGAAATCGTTTTTCTGTCGTCATGGTATCCCAGAAATTGTTATGTCGGATAATGGGCCGCAATTTTCTGCAGCTACCTTTTCCAAATTTGCGGACGAATGGGGGTTTACCCATTTAACAAGCAGTCCCTATTACCCTCAAAGTAATGGAGAGGCAGAGAGGGCAGTAAAGACCGCAAAGAGTCTATTTGTCAAATCTGAAGATCCATATTTGGCTCTACTGTCCTACAGAACAACACCACTACAGAACGGACACACTCCAGCAGAGTTACTGATGGGACGCAAATTACGTTCTACTTTGCCTTTATCTCCAGAAAAGCTGAAACCTATGTTATTAGACGCGGAACAATTAAGAAAGAACGAACAGACATACAAACGTCAACAAACGCAAGGTTACAACAAGCGACATAGAGCGACATGTTTGTCTGACCTGAGTCCTGGAGAAACAGTTTGGTTGCCAGAAATGAGTTCTCCAGCAGTTGTTGTTTCCAAGTCACCCGAACCAAGATCATATATTGTGCAAACGGAAAAAGGCACGGTGAGAAGAAATAGACGACAAGTAGTACCCAGTCCAAAGGAACCAGTTATGAGAGAATCACAACCTACGAACGAGAGTACGAGTGAGAACATTTCATGTCCCAATAGTACGTCCGACAATGTCGTGAGAACTCGTTCAGGACGTGTTGTTGTACCGCCTAATAGACTCAATTTGTGAACTTATATGATTGACGAACTGAAACAATTATAATTTAGCGATTAGAAACAATTATAAGAATTAAAGAACACTTAGATTTAAATTAGAAAAAAAACAAAAAAAGAACGCATTTAGAATTAAGTAATTTAATGACATTTAGAACTAAGTAATTTAATGACATTTAAGAGACATAAAAATATTTATCTTCGAAAAGGAGATGTGTGGTCATTTGTAAGTTAATTGTTTACTACATATGATAATTAGGTGTTATTGTAATTAGTATATAATGCATGGTTGAACATGTAGTTTTTGGTTCTTAAATAATAATATATCGAGGACTTTACAGACGTAAATCAAAATGTACCTTAGTCCATGACTAGAAGCTTCTGTGTTAAATGGAGAGATGTGTAAAAAGTGAACCGGAAATAACGTTTTAATGTAATCGAGCGCGGGGTGGCAAGCGAAATGACGAAGTGGAAAACGGGCTTAAGTTGTGGAAGTCTTACAGCTGTTATTGACAAAACAAGTTAATTTTGGCTTGCAAATAAGTATGGATGACACAAATTATTTAATATCTTCACAACATTTAGTTCCGAATTAATACATTGCGCTGATATTATTCAGACTTATTTCCGACCCAAACTGAACTGAAGGTCATCGGACATCATCGTACATATTTCCGACCCAAACTCAAAGTCATCGGACATTTTGTCAGACGGTCCTGTAAAAGATATTTTAAGGCCAGTACAAGTCGAGCATACGATCATACTTCACACTGACATTACAATGAGTTACACTGACATTATGTCAACGAGTCGCGCCTTCACCGAAAGTTGCACGAAAGTTGCACTTTCTGAACATAAATCATTACGGCTCGATTTCCTACCGCAAAAATTGGAGCGAATTCTGCATGTTGTAAGACGTAATACTCTATTTTATGAACCTACAGTACACAGCTTCATGTAAATAGTGAAGCCGTGTAATGTCTTTATTTTGACGTGTTCCATTTCTGACCACGGTAACGGTCAGGATTTCCATTTCTGACCACGGTAACGGCTTTTTAGACATTACTCCCCAGTGCAATCCTAAAAATATATATTAATTTTCTTTTGATCATAACCACGGCTTTTTAAGACTATGATCTTAAGACTTGTTGATCAGAATTTACAGGTCCAGACTCCACAGTTTGGGAAGATGCAAATAGTAGAGGTGTAACTTAACACTTGCCCGTAGCCTGCATGGCAAGGCGGTCTAAACTACTGCCTGCTGGATTTGGCAGTGTAATTTGATAACCCACTTTTTTGTCCGGGTCCAATTAGCCAATCAGCAAACACTAAGTACCATTTAAAGTTTGTTGGTTCACTGCAACCAGGGATATCAACCATGTTTCGCTCGTTACTCTGGTTTAAATAAATGATTACAAAGCCCAGTCAAATTGTAATCAGGACCCAACGTTTCGACCCTTCAGTCTAGTGTCTTCATCAGGGGTGATCTAAAGATGCAATCGTGGCTTCTTAAATACCCAAGGGATGACGTCACCTGCCAATGAGATGCATATATTCCTCTGGCAAATAGGCACCGTCATCCTTATTCAAAGCATGATTACTCATATTTATATGCCACGCTTCTAGGCAAAGTCTTTGACCATAGCGATTATTTGTGGTAATTACTTTAGAGTTTTCCCACGCAATCTCGTGTTTGGTGTAACATACATGTTCGGCTAAAGCTGATTTTCCCTTGTCTAAAGTTGAAACAGCCTTTTGATGTTCTTTTAGCCATGTACCAAACTGGCGTTTAGACTGACCCAAATACTCTTTCTCGCAGTCACCGTATGGTATAGAATATACAGCATGAGTTTTCTGATTTATTTTAACAGGATCTTTTGGCTTTGCGAAAGTATGGCCTAAAGTCAAATAAGGTTTTAAGGCACCCTTAATATTACAATTACTTAACATTCTCTTGATTGGTTCTGTGACACCTTGAATGTGTGGAACTATTGCATAACCCTTAACAGAGGTATCACCCTCGGAGTTATTTTCGTTCCTACAAACAGGTGATCTCAGGCAATCATTAAGAAAACGTTTCGGGTAATCGTTTTCCCCTAAAATATTTAGAACATATTCACGTTGATTAGCTTGAGAATCACTGTTTGACGGCATGCAAGGATTCAGCTCTTTGAAGCAAAGTTTTTGCTACGGATCTTTTATGGCTTACTGGGTGATGAGAGTCGTGTGACAAGTATTTGTCTGTGTGTGTGTGTGGGTTTGCGATAAAAATCAGTCTCTAACTTCCCTTCGACAGTTCTGTGTACATTCAAATCCAAATAACCTAAATGTCCATTTATCTCACGTTCTACCGTGAATTGGATGGACGGCTCAATAGAATTTAAATGTTGCAGCAGAATATCGATTTCATTACTAGAAACCGCAGAGATGACATCATCGACGAAACGTTTCCAAAACGATAGAGATACTAGTCTGCGAACCCAGACGTCATTTCCGACGCTCATTCTTCGCTTGGAAATAACGTCTGCGGAAACGAGCGGGAATTCGATTTCCGTGACGTATGTCTATTGTCTGTGTTAGCCAATTAAAACGTCTGCGCGAACGCGTGTATAACGCGTGTAGGACCACACGAACGGAGCCGCGTTTTTATTATAAAAATATAAATTAATATACTTGTAATTTTATTCTGAAAATATGGATGAAACTTCGAAAAAGTATACCCAGAATACAAAGTTCTACTGTATCAATGACAACGTGTATTAAAGAAGACACCTCTCAGTTGGAAAATATGATGTGTGTTTTGGAAAATATAATTGTTTTAGAAGTTATTTGAATATATTGAATATTTTCAACTTCAATACTGGGCGACGCCGAAGGGGTTGTTTATACGTATGTCGACCATGAAGTCGCATAGCCGGCCATAGGATGTTATCAATAAAAATATGGTGAGGAAAATTACTATGATATATCATACTGGAATTTCAAAGTGTTTTTCTCGGTCCAACAGCAAGACTATAAACTTCCACAGCTCGTTCGACAGATTGTGATTTTAATTAGTCTGCGAAGAATATAATTTTCTACGTATTTCATTTTATACATAAGTGCGTTTAATATTAAAATACTGTATGAATGAACGTGCAAACATGGACAAAATCATGTAATCTTTGTATGTGTCAGTCCTATTCTGTTCCAATTGCAGTTCAATATTAAAAGTACGGCCGGCCAAAATGTATAGGACACTTTGTTTATGTCTATACCGCTCTGCAGCAAGATTATACGGCAACAATCAATAATTGCATGCATTCATTGCATTGAGAACAGCCTGGTCGTGAACTTGTTGTAAAACCTGACACAGTAGCGAAACTATTCGCAAATATATACAGTTTAAACGTTTTGATTGGTCAAATTCACTTTAGTTAATATATGTACGTACATTAGCATGCAGTGTGTTTTCTAACTAAGTAGTTTGTGTTTGTATTTACATCAGTATATACTGTACAGAGTGTGAAATTGACATCAATTTTATGGTTAGTATTATATATTATAGTAGCAGTTTCATATTATATATAGTAGCTGTAGTACTATATATTATATATAGTAGCACGTTTCGTTTGTTGCAATAAATACGGGAGAGAAAGTCAAATTAATACTTTCCCAAAAAACATAATCGCCAGAACTCAGAAGTAAATGCATTTTGTTTAACTTCAGGTCTGAAATTGAGATTGATATCGGTACTGCATGATCAATAAACAATCGGTTACATTTTTTCACCGTATTAACTAGCTAGTTCTATTTGGCACTTTCAACATTCAATGCCTTTCAAGTTTCAAACAAATTACAATTCAGTACACTTTGTCATCATCTGGTTATTAAAAATAGTTTTCAAAATATTCCTTTAAAAACTTTGTTAAGAATCGTTCGAAAACGCAAGCGCAGAAGTAAATACAAAGCGACAATGTAAATGCAAATATTAACAACGAGCAACTTTGGTCCTGGTATTATAAATGTGCGAGTACAAATGTACATTTTAGAATAAACTAATGAAGAAAAATACAGAAAAGTTTATTTACTTTTATATGGTCACAAGCATAAAATCCTGATGCATCTTTTGTTGAAAATATATTGTTATTGCAAGTACCAAGGCCTAAGTCAACCTCGCAAGCCAGG
>CACRXK020003307.1:0-37007 GCA_902702795.2 Paramuricea clavata | reverse complement strand
CCCCCCCCAGTCAAAGTCCCTTTTCTCTAAAATATAAGCAAAACATGGAATTTAGAAGGGAGGTTTGATATTCTAGTAACTGAAATTTGCTTTGTGAACCTTATGTCATTTCTTTTATCTTTAAGGCTAAACATTGTGTTGTAAATACCTTATTAGATTTTAAACATTTTCCACTGGATTGCATTTCTCAGACCATACAGATTTGAGTTGTTGCAAGGTTCGGCTAAACAAGTTAGTGACGCAGGGGGCAACGGGCCCCCAACCCAGTGTTTCATAAGGGGGAGGGGAATAGTTTTGGCCCCCCACCAAAAAAAAACCAATTGATTTCGAAACTAGAAGTATTTGAAATTGAATATTCGTATATGTATAATCAAATATCTATAAATGCTATTTTGATAAAAACATTTCTCGTAATAATCCATCCTGACTCGCGGATAGCATAGACTCACAAACCAATGAACGAATTAATGAAAGGGCCTAACAAAAGAGGTAGAGAAGACTTTGAAAATGCCATTTCCGACGAATTAGAGATGCAAAATTTTCAAAATTCTTCCCTCTCTGTGCCAACCATGGTGGCGCTTCGTGAGAGTCAGGCCCTCTAAATTTATCAAGCTGGCTCCCTAAGTGATGGCCAAGTTGTGGTATCTACATAAACATACTATGCAAGTACTTAACTGAAGGTTCAGTCTATCTACAACATAATGTAATGCTGTATATCCAAAAATCTGTTTCAGGAAATGCAGGGAATTGCAGTCATAGGGGTAGAAAAATACAAAAAGACCCCCCTCCCCCTACTAGTAAATGCGATACCACACCAAAGTTTTTGTTACCAACAAACCATCTAACATTTCTCCACACTCGGTATAGTATGGTCCCTTTTTGTAGATCCCCCCCCCCCCCCCCCCCTTAAAAAATGCCCTGATAACGATGCATATTACAGGAAGTAAACCAGGAAATCAAACCACAGGTAAATAAAGGTATATATGCACTAAATATTCTTTTGATACTATGGAATATTAATTGTTCTTTCAGATGTGTATTAACAACAGTTGACATATGCATGCTGGTGTGAAACGAAGAACGGCTGGAGATTCTAAAAAGGTGATGTAGCATTGTGGCTTTGAATTTAGTTAATGTTCCCTAAGTTAGCCTTATGTTCCCTAAGTTAGCCTTAAGTTAGCCTTGGCTATTCTTAGCCATGATAAATGACCTTGTGTTACAAAATCACCTTTCAGAAATGTGGAAATTTGCCGATGATACTACGGTCTCTGAAATTGTTGAAAAAAACGAACAAAGTACTTTACAAATGGATATCGATGATATTACTACTTGGTCTATGAACAATTCCTTTCAACTAAACCCATTTAAATGCAAAGAAATGGTAATATCCTTTTCACGATTACCACCTGTTTTTGAACCTATACGTATTGGTGACCGAAATTTGGAAAGAGTGACAAGTATCAAATCGCTTGGAGTTATATTAAGAAATGACCTTAAATGGATAGACCATGTAAATTCAATTGTCTCCAAAGCAGCTAAACATTTATATTTGTTGAGGCAACTCAAACGTGCTGATGTCGCTTCGGCAGATTTGGTCAAATTTTTTTGCAGCTGTATAAGGTCTGTCCTCGAATATGCGTGCCAATTATTCCATAGTTCCCTGCCACGAAATCTTGCAAAAAATATTGAACGTATACAGAAGCGAGCAATGAAAATAATATTCTATGAATTGTCTTACGACGAGGCTCTTAACATCGCTGGTATTTCCACTCTTGAAAACAGACGGGAGTATCTATCCAATAATCTCTTCAACGACATTGTTTTAAATGATGATCATAAACTTGCCAAACTTTTACCATCCAAAGCAGGCAATAGAGAATTACGAAAAGAAAGATCTTTTGAAGTTTCACCAGCAAGTACAAATCGTTTCGGAAACTCTTTTATCAACTTTTATGCTAAGAAACATTACAAATCAGATGTTCCTTGAACATTTTAGAATTTTTAACTCATATAGATTAGTACATTTAAGTATATGATATATAGTATATATTAACAATTTCTAAATTGCATTGTAATATAGAATTTTTTACTATTTATAACCTTGTAACACTTAACGTCATGTAATTCAGTCTTCTGACTGCCAGATGATGTTTTTATTAAACAAACTATTCATTCTTATCAGTGAATCTGTCCACTGCTGTCTATGCTGTCTGTTATCAATCATTGAGATTTTGTTAGCATCTCGCCCGATTCAATAGTTATACATTTTATTACACCTAACCAGTATGCCAACAAATTCTTAATATTTACCCATAACCTAAACCATGGCAGTACCTAACCCTATATTTACATATAGAGGAGGTTGTGGTTAGAGCTTGACAACTGACCTGTGTACCTCAGTTGGTTCGAGCACTGCACCAGGATTGCAGGGTGACAAGTTCAATTCCTGTCAAGGACCTAATGAGTTACATTTTTCACAGCTGTTCCGGGTTAGGTCTATAATAAAATGTATAGAAATTTCCACTCAATAATTTCCATCAACCCACTTCAGTCAATCATTCAGCCAACCATTTATGACTCTCGTTTCTTTTATTCAGAATGCGTGTATCTAAAGGTGATGATGCAAGACATGGACAGAGGCCTTTGTTTGGAAATCATTTTGTTGCCAATATACCCGTTGGACGATTCATGTTGGAGATGATATCACTGTCGTCAATGTTCTTCCTTGACCCAGTCAGAGCCAGCACTCTCCCCTCTACGAGTAAAATCATCTGGTGTTAGACAAAGTATTAATTTAATTATTAAGCAACCCAATGGGTTAACCCATTAAGTTTCATTGCACCCCAGTGAATGTGCCCTACTTTATTATTTTACTCCCCAATTATTAGTCTAAGTACGCCACCGAAAAAAAGGTACGCTAGGCGTACATGTCTGTTGATGGTGATTGCATTGTTGCCAAGGAGTTTAATCAATACTCAGTAGCTTGTAAAAATATTAAGAGACTGATGTTTAAATGAATATATTTTTTCAATAAACATCACAAATATATGTTATACACAGTTAAATGATCGAGGTTAGATTTATACAGGGTTCGTATGTATCATGATTCAACTGACAAAATATTGAAGAAAAGGGGCTAAAATCAGTAAAATCTGACGTTGAATTGTTCAAAACGCAACTTTAATGAGTCTCGATGAATTTTGGTGTTAAGAAAACATACATATGCATTATATTATTCCACAGTTTGAGCAAAATTGCCGTGTTTGGCACCAAAACAACCACATACTGAGGAAAACATTTTGCCGGTCTCAATAAACACTGTAGGTTCACTGCGCTACAAGAATGGCGGGAATGCGCGGGGCAGGGGCCGCGGAACCGGGTGGGCAATTGGGGCATGTGACCCCTCCCACTTTAAAAATGAAAAAGTGCCATTTTTCTGGGCTAGAAAGAAAGTGCCCTTTTTGCAGTAGTAAAGACTCTTTAAAAGGCCATTTCCGACGTTATAGGGACTCCATCACTCCATATTTTCAAACATTTTTGTTCGGCTCGTGAACGGCATAAAATCGTTTGATTTTGATCATACAGCTATTTCAATTAAGGTTGTCCCCCGAGCAAAGCGGAAAAGTGGAATGGGCTATTCCATTTAATATCCGTACCCCCCTGTCGAGGATCCCTGGAATTCTTCAGGGGTAAAGGGTTTTGAGCTTGGAATTCTTCAGGGGTAAAGTGCTTTGAGCTTGGAATTCTTCAGGGATAAAGTGTTTTGAGTTTGGAATTCTTCATGTGTAAATGGTTTTGAACTTGGAATTCTTCAGGGGTAAAGGGTTTTGAGCTTGGAAATCTTCAGGGGTAAAGAGGTTTGAGATTGAAATTTTTCAGAGCTTGGAATTCTTCAGGGGTAAAGGGTTTTGAGCTTGGAATTCTTCAGGGGTAAAGGGTTTTGAGCTTGGAATTCTTTAGGGATGAAGGGTTTTGAGCTTGGAATTCTTCAGGGGTAAAAGGTTTTGAGCTTGGAATTCTTCAGGGGTAAAGGGTTTTAAGCTTGGAATTTTGGAATTCTTCAGGGGTAAAAGGTTTTGAGCTTGGAATTCTTCAGGGGTAAAGAGTTTTGAGCTTGGAATTTTGGAATTCTTCAGGGGTAAACAGTTCTGAGCTTGGAATTCTTCAGGGGTATAACTATGAAAAACATGTATCCTCGACAGGGGGGGTACGGATATTAAATAGAATAGCCCAATACGAGCGCGAAAGGCTGCTGGGAATCGTTAATAAATTCATTCATTTTTTAGCGATTCCCAGCAGCCTTTCGCGCTTGTATTCGACTTTTCCGCTTTGCTCGGGGGACAACCTTAATTGAAATAGCTGTATACAAAAGTACACCCCTTTTGGCCAATGCCCCTCCACTTTCGAAATGCTTCCACGGCCTCTGCTGTCAGACTTGTCAGTTTCATCATCAAGGCACTGATAAAGGCACAATATGTGTGATATTTATTGTAGTTATTGTATTCGTATATTATCATTTATATTTTATATAAACGTTGTATATGACACGAGACACGGAGTTGTCGGACTCCAGACTAGAAAGAATTAATATTAGAACGCTGAGATATGAAAATATAAAACTTGTGACGTTACTTTGTACTTCAATCAGAAGATTTACTCCAAGTAATCTCGCATATTGTTCAGCAAATGAGTACGAACAAATTTTTGAATTTTAGAAGTAGCAACTTTTTTATTTCGGGCAACTTTTATGCTTTTTAGAGAGCAACTTTTTGGTTCTAGAAAGCAACTTTTTTGGATTTTATGAGCACAATCGGGACATTTTATTAATTATTTATTAAAACTATATTTATTCATGCTTACCCCTTTAACAACAGCTGATTTCCAAAGGGAGCGTGAGAATATTAAAAAGAAAACTATGTACATATAATACAAATGAAGACACTTGATAAACACAATAGTTATTTAAATTGTAACAAGAAAAAGAGGATTATATCTGGACAAACGTCGGAAATTAAGGAATTGAAAGTATTTAACGAAACAGAATTAATAACTTCGGATGGTAAGTTATTCCAAAGTTTTGCACCACTATAACTAATACTTTTTTCATATACTCAGTTTTAGGTTTTGGGACTATAGAGCTTAAAATCTGAGTTACGCAAATTGTAATTATGTTGAGAATCGATTGGATTTTGAAATGATTTGATTAGTATAGCAGGGGCTTGCCCATGGATTATTTTATACATGACTCATGAGTCTGGCTTTCAAGACAAGTCTACGTTGCATCAACGTTTTCCATTGAAGCTCATTTCTCGCAATCGTCTCTATATAACCTAGTATAACCCTGGCTGCTCTGCTTTGGAATGACTGAAGTATATTTGAAAGTGTGGCACCAGTAGGCTTCCACACAAGGCGATACGTTTTTTACATATTTCGTCCAGATAGTTGTCCCATAATAAATATCAGTCGATCACAATACCTAAAGACTTTTTGGTTGTCACTCGATTTACAGGTCTGTTGTCTATCCGAATGACAAGATCATTTGTAAGTTTACTAATCCTTTGTTTGCTCCCAATTAGTAAATATATTCAGTTTTGATACTGATTTAGGCATAATTTGTTTCCTGAATCACGCATATCTGCAGGTAATGACTTCCACAGTTTAGCGTCCATCTTAACAGAAGCTTTTATTAACTCTTAAGGTTTTTGGTAGAGGTCATTGTATAGTGAAATAGAAGAGCCTCTAAGATCATATTCTGTTATGTTTCTTTTGCGTACGAAAAGAGAAGCGAGCGAACTTGGAGTCAAATAATTTAGAACTTTGTATATTTGTCTAAATTTGGGTCACACAGCTTCAATTGCAATGATATTTAAATTTTGATTATAATGCATTGATTACGTACATGAAATTCTGTTGCAACTATATTCAATAAATATAAATAATATCAAACAACACCTTCTCTATTTTTGATCAAACAAAAATTGGAGGTTCCGAAATTTTTTTTATTTTTATTATAATTCCACATTTTGAGGATGACTATACAGTAGAATAGTCGAAACCTAGAATCATAAAAATGAAAATTCTTGGAGTTCCCATTGTACTGTATCTTGGTGCTGTGGTTTAGGAAGCGACCAATCTCGACAATATCGCAGAAAATGAAAAATAGCAGCAAATGTTTATAAATAACATCACATTCGTCATCACTAAATTACCTGCGAATTATTGTGCGATTGTCGTATTTGCAACTAGAATTTGGCACTATTAAAATTCGCAATTACAGCAAATATTTTAATATTATTAAAATAATGTATTAAAATAATGTATATTCGTATAATGTACATCTCTTGTCATATTCGGACCACATGCGTTGTTTGACTTGCGATTCCTAGCTTCTTCAAATCGAATTTGCAATATGTGCGAATTTATAAACACACGCTAAATTTACATCAAATCTTCACCGGGTGTAAATTTGAAGCAAATTTATGAATTTGTGTATATGCAAATTTGGTCAAAGGTGTGCGATTTTGAACTTGGTGCAAATTGAATTTTTCGTCCGGTGATAATGCTAGTTTGTGCTGGTTAAGAATGATGTGTTTCCCAGAAAACTGGGGCGAATGACATGAGCTGATCAAGTGAAGCCATTAGTGACGCAGATAATCATAATTTTTTAATTGGCAAAGTTTTCTTGTAAAGTGAAGACGTGCAAATGGATCTTTCTTACATTCTGTGCGTCTATTCTATTCCTAAGCGATTTCGTTTTTCTCAGCTGTGTAATAGCTGTTCCTTCGTCCCTAGTACGCGCTGTCGCCGCCCTTGCACCGAGATAGAAAGAGGATACCAGCATGTCTGACGGCGCAATTACTACGGCACAAATTGCAGCTTTAAAGAATAAAGGTATAAGGATATTTTTTAACTTTTATACACCGACTAATATCGAATTCTGGTTTACTATTTTGACCAGCTAATATTGAATTAAGTTGTATTCTGTCTTGCTTATGTCATTTTTACAAATTTTTATATGATTTTGCCTGGCATTTAGGCTCGGTCTCAGCCGTTCCCTCTTGGGAAGAGGGAACGGCTGGGACCGAGCCTACCTGGCATTGTGACGTGATATAATTGAGCGCGTGCCGGCACTTGTGTTCACGTGCGCAAACACACACAACTGACACAAGTTATAACAAACCTGCAGCAGACATGTAGCAATGCTGTTCCAACAACTTGTTAACAGGATGTATTCGCATTTGTTTTCCCAGTTTGTTGGTAGCAAGTTGTCAACGGTTTGTTGACAACTTGTTACAAGGTTATTGAGCTCAACAGATTTGTTACAAGTTTTCCCAACAAAAGTTTCGGTCGATTCGGTTCTTTTCCTAGCAACGGAAGTCGGCATCGAGCATGCGCAAAAGAACCGGTAGTTCGGTTAGTGAATGGTTTATTTAGTGACAATCTTACTTTTTCTCCAACGAAAATCCAAAAAGTGATCGGTTCAAACTACGAGATATAGCACCTTTTCAGCTGAAAATTAAAACTTTACAACAAATACCGCGGGTTCGATCCTGTGCTCATAACACTCCTGTTCACGTTTTGAATACAAAGTAATTTGATTTAGCCCTCGCGACTTTTAGTGATCAAACGAGTTTATTTTTACTGATATACTAATACATGCATGTAATCCAAAACGGATAACACCCAACTATAACCCCCCAACTATGCGTCACTTATCGCAGTTTAACATTTTCAGAGAAAAAATAAAATCTACGAGAAACACAGGATTCGAACCATGACAATCTTTAATACAAAATTTTTCCTTTCCATGCTGTTCAATAATAATACTAGGGGCAGTAGGGACATATTCTGCATTAATATTATGCCATTAATTTTTATTTTATTTTAAAATCATCATCATCCCGACCCGCGCTGAGTAACTCCAGACGAAGGAACTTCGCTCGATACGTCGAAATTCTCCGTATATTTTGAGGTTGTTGCATGCATCCCTACGAACGAAAGCTTGTAATATATACATGGTCGTTTAAGTCAAGCTGGTATGAGATGACGTAATCACAAAGGAATGGATGATTCTAGCTCCAAACAAGAAGAACGAATTCCATTACCATAGTTGGAAAGAGCATCTTAAAATGAGTAAAATTGCAAAGTTTGGTTGCGAATTGTTGCCAAATCAAGAAAATATAGCCCTGTGAAGTTCGCAATTAAATTTTGTATATATTCGCATCACGCGCGGAAAAAATAACCATTTTTAAGCCGAAAGTGGTTATTTTTACCGCACGTAATACAAATGTATTATACAAAATTTGCGAACTTCACAGGGCTATATTTTCTTCATTTTACAACATTTAGCAACCAATCTTTGCAGTTTTGCTCATTCTAAGACGCTCTTTCTAGCTGTGGTGTTGGATTTGGTTCTTCTTGCCTTGATTAAAATTTAGACTATAGTTGGAAATCACCCATTTACATGCAGAATAGTAATCCTGAAAACAAAGGTGTGTGAAAAATGTGATGGCATGTCGAGTGTGTTGAAGATAGTTTAGCTGATGATGATTTTGAATAAAATCAAAATATCACAAACTCATTCTCGCTTGCTTTGACTCGTATATCTCAGTGAGTTTCAAGACTAGAATGTTCGGATTCTGTTTTGTTTTCTGCTAGTCCTAGTGAAGTTGTCGGCTGCATGATATTGGTTTTTTATACACTTTATATTTACTTCATGGATTTCTAAAAAATAGTCCTCATAACTTGAAAAATTTTGTGGAAATATTTTATAAGTTGAACATGTATATTTTGCTAGTAGCGATTGAGGTGGAGTGCGTAATTTATAGAGAAATATTAAAGTCCATGCATGCAGCATATGACTGTCAAACAAGACATATATTGATATAACAATGAAGAATAAACGTTATTTGCTGACGTCTTGTTAAATACATTCCAACATCTGTAGAGCATTTAAATCTATTTACAAGAGCATGCTAGTATATAGGCCTATACACGCTGATTTCTTTTGCTCGAGTTAAACAGAACAAGCACTATGCATGATCACTATACTTCAGCGGTCAAGAGTAACTCTTTTGAGTTAAAAATTTGTGATGTTTAATGTGTAAATAATGACATAACAACAAGTTTGATTGCAAATAATTGATGAAATAAACCAAGAGCGCCAGCAAATCGCGAACACTTAGTTTCAAATAAAACAAAACCAAAGCACAACGGTTTCAATGAAAACCTCAAATTTGTTATTGGTCAGCATGGGGTGCGGTGTAGACGTGAATATTAACTGCATTGCAGAAACAGTGATGCTGTCTCAACGACCAGTTGTCTTACGTTTGATCTAGTATATATAGATTGAGAAAATATTTCAAAACCCAAGGATGTCCAAAACTTAAACTCCCTGCACTTAATAATTTAAAAACTACCGTTCGCATTTTGCAATTCAAGCTTTGTTATAAGAAGTGGGGTTGGGTGTGAGTTATAATATAAAGTATAAAAAATGAGTCATATATTGCATGCTATCAATATGGCGCGCCGAACTGTTGTCAAGAAGAATCATAAAACCAGTCGACATGCACCTTGATTTAAGTTTCATGAACTACCTGAAGAAAATGAATGCATTTGTAAATAGACATTTAACCGGCTTATAGTTTCGACGTTTCCGAGGTAAAGGCCGGAGGCGAAGGTTGAATGATGGACCAAGGATCTTCGCTCGAAGCCTCGGGACATGTTCAACTTTGTTGAATTCTATTTCAGATAGTTCAGACACAAATAGTAAACGAAAAAAGCTAACGATCGTGTATTCTGGGGATTAGCCTCCATGTGAATTTCAGACAGTCATTAACATTTGAGATATCATCAATCAGGACAATCAGGTATGGCAACGGAGACAATTTACGATGCAATGTTTGATTTGATTCTAAATGCTCGCAAGCTCTTGTTCTTGAGCATGCAGCTTCAGAAACGAATTGTTCCTTAATTATGGCAGTATTTTAAAATATATAGATCAGTCCAATTATAGAATATTGTACGTTTGTACAGCTCAAAAAGCTACATTCGGCCTCTGTACATTTTCTTACTATCATAATTTATCTTTTTCACTTCAATTCAATTTATGTACTGTCTCTTATATATAATTGTATTTACCTCGAAAATAATCCCCTGAAACCCCAATGACATTGACCATTGGCATTGTGGCGATTTTTTTTATTTTTGAAAATGACCTCATCTGTAAAAGATATGTAGACCAGTCGCAAAATCAATCCGACGGTTTGAAAATTTCACCTCATCAGCATAATCATGCATTATCGCGTCCTTTTTTGTTGGAATAAATGCAGCAATTCCCATGAAAATTTTCACTTGGCTCTTGAGTCTCGCAATCTCAGTTTGCAGACGTCTACATGGCACATCTATAGTCATTGAATCTATCAGCTATTTGACTGAAATTAGCTGCCCGTACAATAATTATACAGTGCTACTACATAACAAAAAATTATACATGAATATGTTTATTTTTCAAGTCTATATGTAGGCTAGTAATTCTTATATTAGAGAGTTCAAGATATACCCTGATTCAGACTAATGGATACATGGAGGCTGAGACATGCTCCATCATGGAGCGTCATTTTGTTGAACAATTTTTATGTCTGACATTTCCCCGTCATTTCCACATTCGTTCATAGTAAACCGTAGTCTATATCGCGAGAAAACAGAAAAAGCGTGTGTGAATATGTAGTCATCAGTGAAAATTACTAAACAAAATGACGCTATGAAATGGGAACTTGCACATGTTAACCTCTCTCTATTCATCCTAAATTACTATAAGAATGACATCTAAATTTTTGTGTATATGGTTTGCGGGAACATTGTTTTGCAACACGATTTGGACCGTAAATATTTGCAAAGACCATTTTTAAATTCACCACACAACTTCTTAAATTAATGGCGCGTCTTGCCGCCTTGCAGTGGAAAAGAACGCGCCGACTTGGCGAAAACATAAAATTCAACAAAGTAATACAAAGCCAATAAGGGAATGGCAAAGAAGACTAAGAAACGAGACGAAATAGGTGGAACCGTGAACGGCTTAGCATAAGATTTTCTCTCAGACTTCAATGTCCGATACAATCGTACTTGAATTGAAATCTCTCCGCGAACTGATTGATTGTGTAAATTGCCCGTTTGTAAAATTGATTTGATTGATGCCAACATAGATAAGAAACATAGTCATTTATTTTTATGCAAAGTACTAGATTTCCACGCAGTCTGTGTTATTTTCAAGCAGCCTTTTGGTAATAGCGCTTTCATCTCGCAACAATACGTTGTAAAGAGGTTTTATGGAGCGTGAAATTCCGTTAGAGAGGTCGGAAGGAGGACATAAAATCTCTGTTTGACGCCTAAGCTAAAGTTATTAAATTTTATTGTTATTAAGAATGACAAGGGTAGAAAGATTACAGGTTTATTTTATAGCCAGCTCATCAAAAGAATACGTAAATTGCCATAATTAGTGAGCTGCTTTGAAGATATCAATGGATTCACCGAAACGGATAATTGGCAATATTCTTCATGCTCGCGTGTTTTCAACTCTTGTCTATTATCATTGTACAATCTTATCATTTTAACAACACATTTCACACTTCTTATCTATTTTAATGAGTTCGACCTTGCCACAAACTTTATGAGACAAGTTCATCTACAATAACGGACTACAGGATTTTATAATTATTTAGCGCGATTCGGCTAAGGGAATCCTTTTGCCGAAAATCCGTCATTGTCTTAAGCTTAATCAAAGCTCTACTGAACTGTTGAGCGCTCAAGAACCCAGCAGTTCGCCTATAAGCCGGTCTTTTTGAACGAATCATCTTCAAAGGTTCCGTCATTACTGTATATACCGTTAGATCCACAACATTTCCGAACGTGAACATGCAGTTTACTGAACGATCCAAATGTAACATTTGAAAATGAACGCTCTGAACATCATACGATGCGAATGCAGATCTTACAGGGACCGCTGTGTGACAGATGATGGATTGCGTGGCTTGTTAATTTCTTATTTTCGTTGTGTTTATCGAATAATCAATACCACAATTAGCGTTCGAAGCGAGTATTTAGCCACCTCGTGTTTATTGGAAAACACAGAAAATCTTGATAAATTAGAAATAAGGATTCTTTTCTTCTATCAAGATAATAAAATCAATTAAAACACATGCCGCCTCTCGGGATTGCTCGCCTAATCCGCCGCGAATGCGCGCACGCTTTCAGGCCTGTGTTTACAGACTTGTAGTGATAGCAGATAGCGCTAGCGTTGTGAGTTTGATGACCCCACAGGTTTTATTGATCGCCTTCATTGTCTGAAACTACTCATAGAGCGTTCGGCGATATGTTATTAAAACTACGGCGGGGAGCAATGATTATAGATGAATTTCTATAGTTCACTATGAACACTTTAACAACAATAAAGCTCACACTGTCAGTCTCTGTGTGCTATCTAACCCCTCAATGTGTTCCACTGCTTCCGCGAGTCTTTGAAACAACTTCATTGCAACTTTACCCAGCCACTTTTACTGGTTCATATTTACACGATTTATTTCAGCTCATTACAGAGATAATCATCTGCATACATCTCTTGTCTGATTGAATTTGTTTTATACATTAGAGCTTAACACCAAAATATTGAGATACTTCATTTAATAAACCTGTACAAAGCCGCAACCAATCAACGATCGTGTGGTAATTAACGCCAACGGGATGGGTAATAAAACTGCTCGGCGGAGATATTAAAACCATAAATAACCAATGTTTGCCTAAATAGTTCTTGCGACTCAATATCGTCTTGGTAAGAGCTCTCAATGAGTGGGAATCGGTCCACAGTTAGAAACATGTCAGAAATCAATCATCAACGTCACCTCACTCGATCGTCAAGCAACTACAGTATTGCAAGTATATTGAATCTCAGCCAGACTTCTCAAAATATACAAACAATTCATGAAACTAACAAGCAGAAAGGAACGGCACCTCCCTCGAAAGATCTCACTTCGTTTCAAAGTAACGACATTTCAAAAAAGAAAGAAAACGTCAATGGTAAGGTTTGGTCGTCAATCATTACTCAATTGGAGCTATCGTGATTTATATCTTTAATTGTTAAACGCTTCAATTCCTTGTTTTTAAAAGTGATAAAAGCTTTAACTTTTAAGTAGATAATAGCACATATGTGTCAGTATTAACTTTATTCGTTTTTATATTCCATCCATTGTACAAATCTTCAGTGAAACGTCAATAATAAGCCAATTTTATTAAATTTCCGGAGCATAAAGACAAGTATGCAACTGATTTCAGAAGAAAACTTTTTTTTGTAGCTTGCCGCTTTGATCAAAAGAACTCCTTGAAATCACTTTCCCATTTATATTTTAACGGAAAAAAAAATTTGGACAAGTATATTTTATCATTTGACTAAGCGATTCTCACGGTTTGACGTTGGGGGTAAATAGCGGTATTTCTCTGCCACAACAAAGATATCTTACACTCATCTATTCATATAGTATGTTTTCAATCTACTCCATGCAACGAATCCCTCTAAAGCCGCCCAAAAACACACTTTCCAGCTGATTGGGGGAAAACAAGTGTAAATAGTAACTGGAGTTTTTTGATACAACTGTATGGTGTCTTCTTCCGCGTAGATACAGTGTAGTAACTTTAATCTTGAATTCTTATACTATCTTTGTGTTTGATTAGATAAGTTGCAAGTTTATAATACATATAAGCTAAACTAAAGTCTCCAGACAGGAATGTTCTTTAATTTTGTCACGTAAGGTTTTAGTTGCAACTATTGTTATTGTCAAGAAATATTTTAATTCACGAAATTCAGTGCAGTGAGTTAATGGCTGACAACCGTATGAAGATAACTAGCAAAACGTTCCTGGTCTAAAAGATTGGCTTTCTCGCATGAAAAATTTGAAAACTAAATTAAAGAGGCTCTTTGAGTCACTTCAGTCCTGCAGAACACTGACTATAATCGACGGGAGGGCTTTTCTTCCCGAATACAAACATAGGATACACTAGAAGACAGATTTCCAGTCCAGCATTTTTTCGGTGACAACCTTTAAGTGATACGACTGAACGAAGCAATTTTGCACCAGCATTTTGGGAAAAAAAAGTTTCTTCGAATAACAAGGAATGTAAAATGAATTGGTCTCATCGTAATTTTTTTTAAATTTGAAGCTTCTATATGTTAAAAAATAAATTCACCTTATTAATCAAGCAATCAAATAGATTTCTATTAATACATAAACTCGTATACGTAGTGGTAAGCTTTGGGTAAAAGGTCTAATTCAACAGGCGTATTTTGAATTCATCCTCTTAAGGAATTATCTGTGATGGAATATGACGCTCTTTTGATACGATTAGTCTCGTTTTAAACTATATCGGTTGAAAGATCAATAATGAATAAAAAAGCCGCGCCATATCACGACTCAGCTATATGTAGGAGATTCAATCATGCTCCAACTTTAGTATTACCTAAGAAACTTAAGCAAACGATTGATGAAATAAAAGTTGCTTGAGCGAATCAAATCTTTTCGGGACTTGTATTCACTTTGAGCAAGAAACTCTGTTGCAAAAATTCCTCATCTTTTAGTGTCGAATCTTGGTGTAAAGCATATGAATTTAGCAAGGGGAGATGAAACGTCGACATTAATTTTGAACCTCTAAAGCATTTATCACAATTGTATTCATGATCAATTATCATTTACAATCAATCTTTTTTTTCGGCATGGTGATAAAATTAATGATGACATTAGATACTTGAACCTGAACACTTCAATTGAACAAATTATATCCCAACAAGCCATTTTTTAAAACACAGCGCCATTTTCCTTGACAAGTACAAAATGAGTTGTTTATTATGCTTTATATGGGCTCTGGTAACAAAAATTTTTTTTTATTCCTTGCTTTTGTGATGCCAGCTTGCCAGCGCATCACTCCCTCAATTTCAAGCAGACCCGGCCTATAATAATAACTACCCATGCAGTACAACACCTGAAGATGGCTTGAATGAGCAGGTTTAATTGTTCTACCATTACTGAAAAAATATCTTAACTGCAAAATTACACGACTGCACTTATGGTGACGAGCAAGATTTACCATGTAGGACTGTTTTTATAGTAAACTTGAGATGTTTCTGGACAATAAAGATAACTTCAGTAAGATCTCTTTTATTCAAGAAAGGGTTTTCAATTTTTAGATATGAAAGTGAGCGATGCATTACGTTGTGAAGAGAAGAGAATAGACGCAAATGATCGAAAGAGACCGAGAACAGCTTTCTCAGCTCATCAGATCAAGGAGTTGGAGGAAGAATTCGAGAGAAATAAATATCTGACAGTTTCACGAAGAGTTGAAATGTCAAAATCTCTAAAATTGACAGAGACTCAGATCAAGATTTGGTTCCAGAATAGAAGGACTAAATGGAAACGCAAGATGGCCGCCCAGATGGAATACGCTCACAACCTTTATACACAAAGCATATTTAGTCAACCCATGGGCATGGCATCCTATTGTACTCCAGGAAATACACAATATTATAACGGTTATCATACATTATCAACAGATACAGGACATCTACACTGCTGTCATCAAAATAACTTATTAAGACAGCCATTTCCTTATCCATGTAATCTAACATCGAACTTTCCGCAAACAAATGATCTACGACAAACAACTCTATAGCAAAATGTCATAATAAACGTCACATTAGATTTAGTGTATGTATATGAATGTATATATAGGTATGTGTGTCTATGTATATGTATATAGTAAGACACAATTCTTCTGGTGCCAGCATGCATGCAAGAATAACAAGATTCGGCAGTATATATAGTTCGTTACAACGTTCTTGCTCAGGTTTAAGTTGTATTTATAAGAAAACAATTTGTACAAACTGTTAGGTGTAACTATATTACATGTTTCAAATATTAAAATTGGTGTAAAAACAAAGTATGATGTCATCATTGCTTGGGACGGACTTTTGATTCAGGACTTTGGAATTTGGTCATCTCACTCGATAGAACCAAATTTTTGTAGGGTTTTGGCAAATGGGAATCTCAAGTGTAATTTTCATACATTTTCAGACCTAACCTGCGAAAATACAACTCTAGGCTCTCTGGAAGGAGTCGAATCTGCGGCCATGGTTTGCTCTAAAAATTTATAAAATGTCCACATTTCTATCTACAAAAATCCTCCAACTTTCGGTGAACATGCAGACAATAAATCTGAGTCCGGCTTAAACAGATACTAAAGAAAGCTCACGTTAAAAATACTTGGTCGGAAACTTTGTGATTTATTGTTTCATCCTTGTCGTGCATCGTCCATATTGTCTTCTTCCTCGTTCTCTAACTCTTCCACACTCCGAAGAAATTTTTACTGCTACTTGCAACGAAATTTCTGACATTGAACCATGTTATCTAACAAGTCATCAAAGAGAATTATGAACCCACATTCGATTCTGTTGACACTTTCTTTACGAAATGGGATAAAAAATGTAAAGTTGTTAACATGAGGCTAGGCTCACAATTTCCCTGTGATGACGTTTTAGATAACATTGTTCTATATCAGAAATTGCGTTGCAAGTGGCAGAACTGAAATTCCTCATGTAGCATGGCCAGTGTAGAACAGAGCACTAGCGTTGAACGATATTCAAGACTGTCAGCTGAAGGATAGAGTGAAAGCTTTTTCTCAAAACAAAGTTTCATGGTCCTTTTGACGATTACTTTGAATGTTATTTTTATTCTATCCGATTTGATTTCCACCGCCGTTACTGCTCACCATTCCGTCTCACTGGCTCAATACGCATTTGATTTGGTAATGAATGGTAGCTGCACTGCTGCAACGATAGTCAAATCTGAACCTCTCTCTATAAATATGTCTTTCTGTACAGGAAATCGTGCACTATGTGAACACAAAATGAGTAACTACATGTGCATGAATGGCAAGACGTCAGAAGAAAAAGTTCAAATGGTAAAGATTTTACTTGATTTCGCTTGGACAAGGTATAGGAAACGATACCGATCTTGTCCATTTCAGCTTCAGGTTTTGAAATGAGTTTCATAGATTGAGTGCGAGGATTCATTTTAGGCAGGGATGAGCAATACATACCAGTTGCGGTTGGTTGAAAAATCTAACTATATGAAAAATACGAAAAGATGTGTCGGGCAAAAGCTTTTGTCTGGAAGCTGTTATACTGGTTTAACTTCCAGGCAAGGCTCTTTGGTCGAAACGTTGAAGTTGTTAGTTTATATATTTCATGTTGTTAGATTCTTAAACTATGACAATATTAACTTATTGTTATTATTTACACGAATTCAACCTATATAGTGATATTATTTTGCGGATACAAAGAAGGTCTGATTCATAAATGGCGTTATGAAGGAGGGGCCAAGGGGAACTAGATCTATTGTCGGAAGCTTTGGAAGCTCCGGGTGTGTGTCGCAAATTAAGATATTTAATAGTATTAAAGACGCTTTCTGAACTTGGGCAAAACTTTTGCTCTGTCATTGTTGTACATGCCGAAATAGTGTTTACCTTAATAATTACATTGATTATAGATTTTATTTTCGCCGTTAATTATGTTTCGTAATAATATTTAGGCCTTATGGCTGCGATTTCATGACATTGCTGCAGTCAGACTATTCGTAAGCCTCTTAAAATAGGAAAGAACTCCAAATTGGAATTAAAAAAAACTTTCAATTGTTCAGAGAAAATCCCTTCATGCTGCACAGATACACATACTTTATGAGCTAATGACTTTCCTGTGTGGCTCTTCCACACTCCTTGAAAACAGCTCAAACATAATTTCCCGCAATGATCCATGGGAATCTTTTATTAGAACAGTAAGACGGAATTAAGGCCCATTCATGTGAATGCTCAAAAGGCTGACGTTTTGACTTTCATCGTGAATCACTGTGTATTTACCTTCGTTTTGTCCAGTTTCATTGCATTGTGTAGTTTCCATGTGTTTATCTCCGCATTGCGTAGTCGTTTTCCAGCTAGTATTCTCAGTTTTGGTTTTCATTTCGCTACCAAGGTCTTTGAGAGTTTCTGCTCACGCAGATTATAAATGCAGAAAGTTGCAAGTGGGTTCGGACGAGTATAAGAGTAAAAAATATATACCGTCTACATTTAGCGGTTTGCCTGTAAGTAGCAGGTTTAATTTTGTATTTATTATTTTGTTGTATTGCCTTAAAATTGCTTCCCTCTATTATTGGTAATAAGGCGGTATTTGATCTTGAATCTTTTGTACTAATTTAACCAAAGCATTCCAAAAATTCCACTCTGTTTTCAAAATGTTTCTGATTACATTCATTGTTCATGAGCAGCAGCATAAACAGAGTGTTTATTTAACACCTCTGTGAGTAAAGGGTAAGTCGAACTGAGTTTTAAATTGTTATCGTTACGGTGTAAATATGTAATTATAATTCAGAATAGAATCAAGGTTTCACGCAAAAACGCGCTGTTCCTATTGTGCGATTGCAACTGTGAGAAGGTTACCGCCCAATGAAAAGTTATAGAATTATACTATCAGTTGTGTTTAATTACCATTTTGAGATCTTGTCAAGCTGATGAAATATCCTGTTGGTAGAAATAATGTTGTAATTATGCCAACAGAAACAAAATTATTATACTTTTTATGTGTTTCCCATTGAGGAGGCATGGCGAAGATAATATATTCAGTGCTGTGCGAAAATCCAAATGGCAGTAAAAGGGTCGAAATTTTCCTTATATAACATACTATTTCTTGTGTTGCAAATATACAATCAGCTCTTCTGAATTATCAAATGCCTATATGATTAAAGACGCAAGGTTTCTTATTATTTTCAAGACCGTCAGTGTTTCAAGTCATTGCTAACTTGCACCGTCCACTCAATTCATCTAGCTCACTGATTTCCTCGGCAAATTGTTTATCTTAATTCAATATAAGAACAAGGCATTATATTAAGTCATTTATGTTTGGAATTTGTGGTGTAAAGGTTCAAAACATAATCATACTATACAAGTCACAGTAAAATTCACGATTAATGGTAAATATCTCGATAAAATCACAGTAACAGTTAGGGCGAGAGAGTCAGAATCATCCTCGACTGAGACACTGCCGCAGTTCAAAACGGGACTCCAAAGCCTAAAGGCCGACTTTCTTGATACAATATTTCTTAAGCGACAATATAAATTCTAGTGCAGTAAAGTTTAATATATACTGCAAAAAACACCCCACTTCTTCCGTTTTACAATTATGACGTCATAGCAGCCCTAGGAAGTTTTCCCCAGGCTCCACGCAGCATCTCAGCGGCCTTGTCAGTCACCAATTCACTTCAAAACGTCATCTTTCTGTATTCTAGAGAATACAGTTAGATATGAAGTTAGACTTATATTTCAATTGACTACCGACCGTATTTCCTCTGTTCTGCTTGCAGACTCTATATATTTAGCCCTTTACAGTTATACGCCCCTAGTCCAGAAGACAAGGGATAGATCCCCATGGGATAACCAAGCCTAACAAGCCTAACAATTCTCAGGTTACAGCGTTGTTTGACGGCAAAAGTGGAAAAAGAGATACGAAATTCTGAAGACTTTCAAACTACGTTTGAATTGGTTCATGAACTACTCACGGCAAGTCAGAAAGATGTCATAGTTAAAAGCTATTCTGGCAGGTACTTTGATTGTTCTATGTTAGAATTTAGAAAGCTTCTGTATAGATTTGACTAAGCGTACGGCCTACGGGATACAAGGTTCGTAATTGTTCTAACTCGCAGTTTCAGGTTTGAATGAATATCTTTAGAAATTTTTCTGTCGCTAGCAAGCACGTTGATAGAAATATGTCCATGCACTCTTGCCTTTCAAGCTGGGAGGGTGCTATCCTTGGTCGGGTCTCTACTCAAGATCTTAAAATACGTGAGGAGAAAGAGCTACCTTTGCATTGACATCAGTTAATGGTCAAATTTGGCGTCTTCTCGGATAAGGACGTTAAAACTGCATTAAAATAGTAGGTATACCTCGGATCCCTTATCAATTGAGCAACAGCCTGTCGGGAACTCCGCTCAACAATGAGTGAGAAACTCGAAAAATAAAATAACTATTCTTTCCAGTAAGGACTCAGTCAGCATTCTTTCCAGTAAGGCCTCAGTCAGCATCCTTTCCAGTAAGGCCTCAGTCAGCATTCTTTCCAGTAAGGCCTCAGTCACCATTCTTTCCAGTAAGATCTCAGTCAGCATTCTTTCCAGTAAGGCCTCAGTCAGCATTCTTTCCAGTAAGGCCTCAGTCAGCATCCTTTCCAGTAAGGCCTCAGTCAGCATCCTTTCCAGTAAGGCCTCAGTCAGCATTCTTTCCAGTAAAGCCTTAGTCAGCATCCTTTCCAGTAAGATCGCAGTCAGGAAAAGGTTCTTGTCACCCATGCAAAGGCAACATGTTCAACATTTTCAATCCGTTTTTTTACTTTTTCTTGTTCTATTTCAATGTAACGATTTTCATCGGAATTATTTTTGCATTCTGATTGTTATTATCGAAATTGTTTGCTATTGTTTATTCCTATGATGTTTCTGTAGGTAAATGTAATTTCAATCAGTTATGCCCATCGCTTCCTCAACTTTAGCAAAAGCATTCAAGACAATCCACCCACGTCCTCTCCACCCTCACACTCTCGTACGCCTATCAACTCGTTTAGATTAGATTCGGCAAAATCATGACAAGCGCGATGTTTGGCATTCAAACAGACAGTTTTACTATTAACTACATTATCATTTACTTATTCATTTTCTGAACGTTGAGTGGGTAATTTTATGAAATATTTTATGAAAGTCAATTATGAAATATTTTGCAGACATTCCCGCTTGAAAAATATACATAATTAGTAAATATTGCATGTTGTCCCCGGCAGCAACAATAACTGTGGTTACTTGTCGAAATGGGTCGATTATTATTTGCTGAAAAATTAGTTTTTGAGTGTCTCGTAACCGGGGATGCAACCTGAGATCTTTGGTTGAACGAATGTACCAACGCTGTGACTACTAACTTTGCCTAATGCCATGGAGCAATTGAGACTCTCAGGAACCTATACGTACACACTCAACGCTGTTATAGATATTGTGAGAAAACTGGCTTTAGATTTCCAATGTAATCGAAATAATACAACAAGATCAATCAGCGTCTAATGGTGTTATTTGAATAACTGAACTGGTTTGTTGCACAAAAATAATGTATCAATGCATGCAAAAATATCATTTGTAATGTTCTGAATTTTTAGTGGAACATCTGCAACGAAGTGCAATAAAAAGATTTAGAGCGCTTATGACATGCCAAGGTGTCGTATGCCAACAACAAAGTATTATACACAGACAGCTGTTACACACAAAAGCATTTTGTCTGATTACTTGCCAAATTTTGCTTCTAGCTGAATTCCCTGTAAAAGCTCACACAAGTTGTAAAAGATCACCACACCCATGCTATACGATCGACTTGGTAAATATGTCCAAGCGTTTTGTCGCCTCTGTTACTCAAGTGCATCCCTTTAACCCTTCTTTTCTCCCCAAAGAGATCTGGGTATGTTAACTGACAAAACTAAAGTTATATATAGCTAGACATAAGATCAAATTGGGACAAAAGCGAAATAGAGACTTTTCCTAAAGAAACGTACTTCGAGGGAATTCCTATACTTGGCAAGTATAAAACTGTCAGGTATATATCCACTCTCCCGTACTCTCGTTCGAATATACCTGATTAATTTATCAAAGATATCCATGATATAAGATTAATGATGTTATTGTGAATTATGTACTTATACAGTAGCTTCACACACAAACAACCTGTATTGTGTTAAGAATCAAGATTGTAGACCCATGCACATAACTGAGAGATTAGGACCGCATAAAGGCATTAGAGACATTAGAACAGAACCATATAAAAACATTAGAACCAAAGAGACATTAGAACAGAACCATATAAAAACATTAGAACCACATAAGAGACGTTAGAACAGAACCATATAAAAACATTAGAACCACATAAGAGACATTAGAACAGAACCATATAAAAACATTAGAACCACATAAGAGACATTAGAACCATATAAGAGGTATTAAAATTACATAAGATATATTAGAATCACATAAGAGACATTAGGAGACATATGAGAGGCCAATTCACAGAAAGAAAAACACAAATTTTATTTTATGCCGAGATTTTTTAGTTACCAGTTGCAAACGGCCGCGTAGAGTTTCTGTCTGAAATATCTTTTGAAAAATGTTTTGAAACAATTGTATAGTATATCTTGATCTGCATGGCATTGCATACATGTACCAAGTTCATTAATAATGTCCCTTACGTTTTGTTCCTTATTGCATGAAATGTCAGGTTTAATGATGCAAACAATTTTGCAGTTTACTTTCAGTATAATTTGCTATAGAAAATCTCCAAAATCAACAACATCACTTACATCAGTATTTTTATTTGGCATAACTTTGATATATAATATATCCATATGCATAAATCTCGCTCTCTTAATCCCATTACTATCATACAAAGGAATATATCCAAATATTTACGTATCAGGTGATATATATCCAAGTATACATCGTGCTTTCATTGTGTCTATTGATCATTATATATCTAATTCTTTGTGTACTTGCTATTGAACAATGCACGTGACAGATGCATACAATTAAAGTGCAAATGTTGTAATTTATATCCTCTCTGCAGCAAGGTGAAAATTGAATCCTTCAACAAATCGTTTTATACTTGTTTGAATCGTTATTATTCTATAAAATAACAAGTCAACATTTGAACAATGAAACAAAGTGTCATCACTGAATTATAGGATCAGGACTGAAATGAGTGCTATCAAGCCTAGGACTTGGGCGAGTTGTTGCAGTGCAACATGAATGATACTATCATTGGAAATAAAAATATTTAACAGCCCTGGTGAAACGAGCATGTGAGTTGACGACTCAAGAAACTCTTAGTCGCGTTATCCGCCCAACTTTCATCAATTCTCATCAACTCTCATCAATGCTAGTTCAAATGTTGATTGAGTTTCTGATACGCGCATGCAGTAATATCCAGTTAACTCTTACCTCTTGCTCTCATTTCACCGGTGTACTGAAAACTCTCGTGTAAACCGTCGCCTGCCATAAACTTTGATTATCCATGTTGAGTTTTCTCGACGTTCTCTAATCTAAAATATATATTTATTTCACAAGCTTTCAACTGCCAGACTGGAGTCTTCAACGGGTATTTAAGTCGTGAAATAAATATATACTTTTAAACCAAAGAGCGTCCAAAAAACTCAATATAAATATTCCTTGTTTCGCCTCATTCAATTTTAAATCTTAGTTGACCGGGTCTTCTATATATAGAAATAGTATGGAAGATCTCTGATTATATAACCTCTAACATTTGAAGATTTTGTTATTTGTCAATGACATTAAAATTGCAGTGTAAATACCCACATGGTATATCTATTCAATGCAATATGAAATTGTTTGTTGTATAGCTGTAACAATGACAATTAAAAAGTTTCCGCCAATTCTTCCGCAATCCCTGTTCTGTCTAGAGAAAGAAAATTATCTTTGACAAAGTTATGGTTATAGAATTACAAATAAAAGACATTTGTTTTCACATATCGCCTAAATTAACCCATTCAATTTAATTTCTTAAATGGCGCAGACTGTTTATATGCGTCTGGCTGGCCCGACAAGCCTTGCTTATAGTAAGCTTTATGGAACTAGTTTGTCATTTGCTTTACATCAGGCGAGCTAGCCTGGCGATTCCTAGAAATCTTCCATATTTGAAGGCAACAAAATTTATGTTTCTTTTGAAATGTTATTTCTAAATCATTGCTTGGACTTTGAGGCAGTTTTATAGGCGGCGCCTAATAAGGTTTAGGATCATGCCCGATCAGCTTAAATGTCAAGGGTTGTTATACGTAATAGTAACTCAACGCTTATGCAAATATAGCTTTCAACAATTACTCTCGCCAGGGGCGGATAAGCAACATCTATGTTACCGGACTTTAACGTAAAAGAGGCCCCCCTGGTGACGTCATGACCAAGCGGAGTATCAGCGAATTTTCTCTTTCTTTGACTCGAATTATAATTAAGTTAAAGAAAAATTATATTTCAATATGTACTATTTAAAAAACGAGCAGGAGTGTTTTATTAGGTTTAAAGCCACGAGCGCGCAGCGCGAGTGGCTTTAGACCTAATAAACAAAAAAACACGACCTGCGAGTTTTTTAAAGGCTTCAAAAACGTTTGCATAACAAGTCAAATCTTTATATAAAAATCTTTATATAAAAATCTTTACATAAAAATCTTTATATAAAAATCTTTATATAGTTTGCATAACAATGGTCTTTTGTTAAAGTGTTCTTTAGCTGGTATATAAAGACTTATGCACGTTACTAATTTCTTACTCAAGATTGGATAATTGCTTCATGAATTATTAATGAGTTTTTGAATGTTATATAAAGAGTGAATCCTTACCAAATATTAGATTTCATATTATCATACTGTATATAGCTTGCATGCTTCACCGCAATAAATGTCTTTCCTTGGCATGTTTTTAATATATTTTTCAGTAAAAGTTCATTTCAATCTAGTATTGAAATACAAATTTAATACGATTGACTGGCGTTATTCATATAATTATGTAATCGTTATTGCCATGGTTTCCTGCCTGCGAGCGTTCAAGCTATTTCCAGGCCCTTGATAAAAATTCAAGGCCAAGGATAAGCTTCTTCCCCATTGAACTAAAATCTATTTTAGTACAAAACTAGGGGCCCATTTTCTGTGCAAAACTGGGAGCCCACCGGGCGATCGCCCGGTAGCCCGCTGGGCTAATCCGCCCCTGGCTCTCGCAGAAAAGTGAATATTGAGATCGTATCGGTTTTCTTACATTGGCAAGAAATAGATGACAAATTTTAAAATCTCGAGCTCCGAAGAAATTTAAATAATATGTGAACATATATTCAAATATATATAAAAATCTTTGTGGAAGATTTCTCCACAGTTACTCAATAAAACAGAAAGAAACTAAAGAAACTAAATTCTCTATCTTTATAATACTCATACATTATATTTAAAATATAACTTACTATATATAAACTCTTTGTATCCTTGTAAATATGTATAGCATCATGTATCCTATACAGTAGTCTCATGCATAATTTTTCTGGTATATCATATATATCCATATGCTAATATGTATAAATACTGCACGCACACTATATATATATTTTCTATATTTTGTATTTTAATGTTTTGCAGGAACCATCTGAAAAACACTTCTTGTGATGTTGGTTTCCTGAATAAATATTATTATCATTCATTCAAAGTAAATGGCTCAGGGTACGAAATCAAGATTCTATGTCTCGATCCAGGCCTCTTCGTAGAAAGACGTTGCGCTCTGAGTCCCCCCCCCCGCCAGTGAGCTCCATACATATATCTGGAGTAAGACTCCATGTCCAAAAAATGAATAGCCAAAGATGGCGGAAATTTGCGTCCAGTTCCTCTCTATAGTTTTTGTGTGCGCGATTGACATGAAGCTACATCATGGACTGAGCTGAAATTTTGTGTTTTGACTTCGATTAAATTAAAACTACTTCATAAACCAATATTAAACTTGATTACCAATATGATCCGTTAGAAAAAGTTAGAATTAACTGGGGAGACTGTTTACGACTTTCATAGATTTCAGATCATGCTAATTTTCGTCATTCTGGTGAAATTGTCGTCAAATGTTGCCAGTATACAACTTTTGCCTGTACTACTAAGGCTGACTAGTTAGCGCAGCATGGTTTGTGCTATGCGAACTCTTTTCCTACTATAGTCTGGTTAATTAACCATGCTATGTGGATCAATAACCTTTTTTAAATAGATTAATTTAGAAAAAATTAGATTATGTAAGATATATCTATCTAACATGATCTGGTTATTTATAAAGGCCATCAATATCAAACATAACCAGATTCCTGGTTACATTGTCCAGACTGTGGTAGGAAGTCAGATAAAATAACGAGGAATTTAACCGGGAATATGAAGTAAACCAAATGGTATTATTTCTTCTCTACATTGACCAGAAAACTTGAGAGTGTTTTTAGAGTGTGTCTGCGAGATCATGAAAAAAGTATTCGAATAACAACGTTACTGTCACAAGTATGATTGGAGATAAACAACAGAACTGGAGAAGGGCCAGGGGCGAAGCTAGCCCCAAATGAGTGTGTGTGTGTGTGTGTGTATGTGTGTGTGTGTGTGTGTGTGTGTGTGTGTGTGTGTGTGTGCATGTGTAGTGTGTGTGTGTGTGTGTGTGTGTGTGTGTGTGGGTGTGCGAGTCTAATCGTCCGGCGGGCTAAGGACATGATATCCCGAAAATTGTTCTAGTTTTAGGATCTGCGAAACGCATTTCATGCCTTATAATAATCTGAAAGTCACAGATTATTTTATGCCATAGGATGAAAATATTTACGCCCTCCAGTTTCTCCTCAGTTTACAAAATTGGCCCTTAAGAAAAGTGAGGGGATCAGAATCCCCACACCTCAATCCCCCCTGTGGCTACACCTCTGAAGGGGGAGGGAGTTTAGAGAAGGTGAAAAATGCATCCACGCATTCTTCCACGCATCATCGTGTTATCAATCAAGAAATTTATTCAAGGTACCTTATAATACATTAAATTTACGATATATGAATAATAATATAATAAAGATTGACACTTTCGGGGCTAAATTAAATTAATTCACAAGTTTAATCAAAACACATCCGTGTGCTTCAGAAACGTGGATGCATTTTTCACCTTCTCTAAACTCCCTCCCCCTTCACTAGAGGAGGCATCGAGGTTAAAAATTGGGAACGCAGCTAATGGGGGGAAAATTCAAGTCCCGGATATAAAATCGTGCTCTCATTGGCTGATTTGAAACTCATCACCAATTGGAACGTGAATACACATCCGGGACTTGAGTTTTCCCCCCAATAGGTGCGTTCCCTTTAACTGAATTAAGACTACAATGCCTCCTCTAGTGTTATTTATAATCTCTATGACCCCCTGCCGTAGTGCATGAAGGTCCTTTCTGTTTAAAATAAAAGAAAAAAGGGAAAATAACTAAATTAAAAAGAGTGTTTTAGTATTCCCATGACGAAACCTTGGTCTACGGGTGAAATATTTATCTAAGAACGCCGAAAATGAATCCTCAGAGACTCAAAAATACAATAATTTTCTTTCCCCAGATCTTCCTACAAAGTCATTCGCCTCTCCACTCACGAATTCTTAAAAGAGGCTCGGATAAGGGATTATGGCAATGGCGCAGAAGAAGGCTCGATGTAAAAGATAAATGTAAAAGATAAATGTAAAAGAGAAAAAAATGTAAAAGAGAAAAAAAGAAGAGAATGCTTTTTTCATAAATAATCTTGAACGATCTGTATCAGTGTAAACAGTAGACAATAAAATCAAGCAGTTGCATCGCTTCCATAACCGAAGTTTTGTTCATTTGTATCCAGATATTGTCACCTTATTTATTACTCGAGCAATCGAATAACTCAATAGAAAATACTCAGGAAAGGAAAACTATGCTGCTCTCCACGGATAAAGAGATTTCAAAAAATCAGCATTCTGCACATTGATTGGAAAACATTTTTAAACTTTGAAAATTATAATAACAATGTTTTTTAAATTTCTTGGAATGATTTTTTAAATTCGGGAATTATTTAACCATTTGGTGCTTATCTTGGAGAGAACCGAAAGTACAGGGTTAAATGGCATTCGTAGTGCACTTGTATTGATATCTTATCATTTTATCTTTTGGTTTTTATTTTCTGAAATCGAATAATGTGATTATGTTTGAGAGGATACTTGAAATATATAGAGTTTAATTTTTGAGGTTGCTTCCTCCATTAAATTTAAAGCATTTGCCAGACTCGGGTATAAATTTTTAAATAGAGAAACGGACATGCGATTACGCGAGAATGAAAGTCAGGAATATATGATAACAACACATGGATAGCCGAGCAACATGTTGGCTTTAGTATTTAGGTAGACCATGCTCACCGCAGCTGGTGTAGCAATCTGATGGGCGAATAAAGATATGCATACGAAAATTACTTAAGAATTAACATTTATATAATACTGCATATATTATAATTCTGTTTTTAAAAGATCTTTTCAGTAACAGAGATTTTAAGATATACATAAAAATTAAAGAAAAGAGAACTAATAAATGTTCAGAACTTTGCAAATGAGTTTTGAGTCAAAGTGTTTTATCCTCCTGTTTGAATTGTAATTAAATGTAACAAATTAGAGATTCTAATTATACTTGATGAAGTTAATTTTTGTTTTCTTCGACACTTATTCGGTCATCAAGTTCTATTTAGTGCTGTATATATGTGATTTATCGAATTAGTATTTACAGCTGTTACTTATACTTGTACATAAACAATTCTGTACATATTGCTTTCATTCTTATCCTTTCAAAAGCGCGATGCTCCCACATCCTTATATTTATTATTAGTAAGGTTATGTCGATCTAGTTATACCCATTAATCAACAAATAAAAATAAGAAAGGTTGCTTGGTAGAATGCATTTATGTATACCGGCTCTTTAGGCTATATGAGCAAGTAGAGTTTCTGCCTGATGCAGCCCGTGCAGGCAAACAGCAAATAAATGGAAATTCACGGCAGAAACGCATGCAGTGAAAAATCATACATTCATACGTTAAGTCAAAGTGTTGTATAAACATTTTTCAGCTTCATGTTTTTTACATAGCTACATATAATATATATATACATATTTCGATAATTTTTCCTAAAATTAGGGATTATTTGAAACGTTTGGAATACCTGAGTAAACTATTCAGTTTATCTAGATTGTTGAATCAGACTCTATTATGAATAAGTACATAGCAAAATCTCAGACGCTCAATTTCATATCTTCCATTGTTCAAGAAATGATTACACATATTTAGGGATCCAAGTAAAAAAGAACAGTTCTAGAACTATCGATGACCGGAGATGCCCGAGCGCAGTGAGTGAGTAAAATAGTATTTTAAACACGAGAAGATAAAAGTCGTATCTTCAATCCATCGTGTAATGTTCTGTTTATTATATAGTCCCAAGCAAAAAATTGTAAATTTCACGCTCAAAAGTAAATTGGAAAAAGTCACGTGATCGATATCTTCACTAGTGAAGATATGGAAAATATCTCACTGTGTATTTTTCAGTATCTCACTCTCTATACTATATAATAAAATTGCTTATTTCATTCTCAAAGACAGGTTACCAGGGCTCCATGTGGAGAAAAAAAGGAATCTTAGTTGTCTGCAAACAATTTTATTGCATATAATAATTACTTAAAGCGAAAGCATAACGGCAAGTGAACATTCATAAAAATATAAACATATCTTTTCTTCATTGGGTAAAATTATTAAGTCATTTTTAATCGCCAATTCAATGTATAGCAAAAATACAGTACAGGAATTTCCTTTACAAACTTTTACTCCTCGGCATACTCACAAACCATACCGGACTGGAGTAAAAATGTTTTCAAAATAATTTATATTCATTACAAACCTGTAACTGCCTCTTATTATAAATGGAACAATTTATCTCGTTGGTCGAAATTTCCACATTTCAGATTTAACAAATGAAGTAATACATGTTAAGATCTGCAGTTAAAATTATCCATGCAAAGATAATTCTTGCAAGAAAATATTTATAAAATGAAGCTATAATTAAAATGTTTACAAAGGAATACGTATTACATGTGGAGAATTAGATCAATACGCAGGAAACGTTTTTTTTCAGTCATTTTCTTAAGAATGTGTATTACCGTTACTGTGTATTGTTAGAAAATGATTATACTGTTCTATATAAAACTCATTGCATCGAACTGCAAATGCAAACTCATTTTTTATAATATCTCCAATAATAATAAATGAACATAAGTTGCTTTTATTTAATCAAATCAGTTTCCACATTTTGTATAATCACATAAACTGAGTGAAAACAAACATATGTTTGTTTTTTCAAGCCATGTGCAGATTTTGATGAAGACGCTAAAAACGTCAGATTATATCCATCACTATACATATGTTACAGTGAGCGCTATGAGTTGTCTATTATTATAATCAGAGAACACAGACATCAAACCGGTTCAATTAATATTAAGGCAATTACAAAAGTCTTCGTTTTGTGGTCATTTGAAATGGATTTGACACCCAAACCAGAGGACTATATCAAAAAACGTATTTTGACATTTTGTTCTTGTAGTTAATAGTTGCAAATACAATACAGAATTTTAGAAGAAAAAAATGTTAAATGATTGGCGAGAAAAGAAATCGTGATGAATTCTGTGTAGAGATTAAATGTTGTCATCCTCTTCGATTTGAATTATTTGAATTATTGTGATTGAATTGAATTTGTTATTCATTTTAAAATAGAGACTCACTATTCGTGTTCGCGGGACATGAGATAAAGTTTATTTTGGTAAAGAGAATGGAATGAAGGGAGGATATATTCCGAGAATCGTTATACTACTTTCAAAACTTACAACATGTTTCTTCGAAGATGGCGACATGAACAAATAATGGCTCGATAATACAGATTTTAAATGCAGAGGAAAATAAGTATGGAGATTTCTTCATCAGCAATATTTTTCCTTAAGCTTCATTACAGATTATTTGAATGTCCATATACTATCAATTAAATTCTAAACCGGAAATGAAATCATGTAGTTCAGATATCTTAAGTTTAATTGTTATAGTTCACAGTCAAAACCTGATAAGAACATCCACATATAAACAGCTTGAATGGGACGAGAAATGACGTGATTTTGGCAGGACGAATGGCATGAAAGGAACAAGAATGACGTAGTTCAGGATCTAAATTAAAATTAAGCGTGTTGTTCTGTATCCTCTATTGTACTTTTCATGTAGACGATAACTGACTCACCCAACGGATTCGCATTTGGCCGATGCCTGTTGAGTTCAGATAAGCTAAGATAGCCCAGTTTATGGATTAAATGAACGGCAGACATGTTTACTGATTAAGTTCATGTAGAATGGTAATTAAATATTTGCAAATTAACATCGGGTTGGCCCAGCTGAACTGATCATTACGATACAACAATGGAAAAATGTTTGCTAATTATTCAATCATATTGAAGAAAGTATGTTTTTATTGCAATGAAATTGCAGTAAAAACGTTAAAAAGTACTTTAAACACTTCTATATTTCTATCAATCATGCTGTCGTTCATTGATAAGTTGTGTTTATCGTTTCTTGTGCTTATTTAAGTCAACAACAGCCGTGGATAATAAAATAACCACAAGTGAAAACCACAAAGTTCAATTCACGCACAAGTTTTGAAGGAAAAATCAGTGTTTCTGATACCAATTCTCCGTTGAAATAAAATTTGTTGAGCATTTTTTATACAAATACGATGGCAAATTGAATCCTTCGCGGCTTGCAGTTTTTGATTTAATGCATTTTTGATAAAACGGAATAAAGGATGTGCCGAAACGCTTTCGTATTAAGCTTCCAAACTAATCAAAAAGTCAATCTCGGCTGATAATTGCAATTGAAATATTTCATCATCTTTTTGACTGATTAACACCTGATAGCAATTTAAAGTACTTGGATTGTCTTTTAAAAGCCAAGTCCTCAAACCGAAGCATCGCACTCTTCATATCTCATAAGAGCAGCAAACTACTCAGGTACTTGCTTTGATTTACAAATGGAGATAGATAAAGGCTTTTTCATAGAAAATCTTCTGAAAGATTCTAAGTCGAACAAATCCGAGAAAATTTCTGAAGAAGGAGAGTCTGCAGATTCTAGAACAATAACTGAAAAAGAGAATTCAAATGATGAGGAAGAGAGTGATTGGTTAAATCCAGGTTCCTGCAGTACTTCTCAAATGATTGATATACTTCCTACAGTGTACCCTGTTATCAGCAATAGACTCGACACACATGAAGGTAAAAGGGACTAAATTAAGATCATTAAATATGAAATAGATTATGGACGTGGTTTTCTGAAGTAACCACAGGATTATGAAAAATACAAACCGCCATTATACCGCGAAAAGTTATCGGTCGTCAAATGTACTACTAGCAAGCACTTGCATTATTTTCATATGTATATTTTCTCGAGAATTAACTTAAAAGTTCCCAGTTAGTTTCTAATACTTCCCAAGTAAGGCGAATTTTCAGTGGAATAGTGCATGACGTCGACTTATCAGAAAAGCAATTTTTAATGTACTGTACTTACAATTTAGTAGAGGTTTTAACACAACTCAATAAGCGACGAATGAATTGAGGCTATTGGCGCTGTGTCCGCCTATAACTAGGAAATTTCATGCAAGAAAATACAATGAAAATAGTTTTCTTTATTTAAATTCAATTCTGACACGTTTAGGAGCAGAAATGTTGTATAGAATAAAGTCAGATCAATTAGGACACTCGTCGTTCAGAATCAGAGAAGGATATATAGTCAACCATGCCTCTTTCAAGCCTACAATATACAACGGAATTAGATGTCCTTTTGTATTGTTTCTTTTTAGCGAGTTTAAAGTCACCTTAGTCTTGCTCAATCATATTCAATTTGTGCAATATAATATCTTTTGAGTCGGATGCCGAAAAGCTTTAGTATTTCACTCTGTCTAACTGCATGGAAGAGTCCTTGAGCAGGACAGAGTTTTCTTGATATGGAAAATATTGTTTTTCTTTAGTTTCCTTGTGTCATGGCGACTTCTCTACAAACAAAGCGCGAGAAAATGAAACCACACCAAGTATTCCAAAGAAACGAAAAAGAACAGCATTTTCTTCACATCAAATCAAAGTTCTCGAACAAGAATTTGAAAACAACAGATATTTAAGCGTTTGTAGAAGAATGGAACTTGCCGCTGGCCTTAAGCTATCAGAGACTCAGATCAAAATTTGGTTCCAAAACAGAAGAACTAAATGGAAAAGGAAGCTTGCCGCTGACCGGGAGATGGCGCTGGCTCAATCTCATTATGCCATCCACAGCTCGTTAAGAAATCCTAGTATCTTTCTTCCTCAAAATTATCCTTTGAACGCTTTTCAAACAAACGTACGCTACTCATTGTGTCCATTGCCAGGAATTTACAGTGATTATTAATATTATAATCATTATCAGTATATGATGGTTTATTATTAGATAAGTTCAGAATCAAGCAGAAATGGAAATAACATGATAACTGTTATAAAAATCCTTTTCTCTTCTGGAATAGTGCCTACTCTCATCCTTCGAAACACTGCAGGTTGATAAGTTATTAAGCCAGCTATCAGAGAGCGTAACATAGAAACTAGGAGCCGTAGTATTTAGCTGTATGCTCTTGTGGTTTCCCAGAGACAGTTTTAATTATCATTTAGTTATGCATTAATTATTTTTCTGTCGAAGGATAATAAATAAATTGACCGTATTAGCTGAAACCCATGAGTTGCTTCTCGGCACTCAAATGTTGTTAAGCTGATCCTATATGTGTACCGGCCTTATTCTAGCCAGCGTGGCCACGCTGGCTAGCATTATTCACAAAATGATAGTAGGAAAATTATTTAATATTCATGAATACCGTACCTCTTCCTCACAAATACTGTAGTATCATAATATCTCCCATGTTCATTCCATCTCGGCAAGAATAGGTTCTTAGATTAACTCAACAATAATAACGGATTAGGGTTAATTACTGAGTGTAGAAGGATTTTGTAGATGGAAAATGTTGAGTGAAAATTTTATACATTTATTAGACCTAAGCAGAAGCAATTGGGAAAAATGCAACTACACTTGCCCTCTGGCAAGAATCAAACCTGCAGCCCTACAATTCTTGTGCAGCGCTCTGCTTCTGCTCAGGTCCAATAAATGTAAAATACTTCTACTCGAAATGTTCACATACAAAACCCTTTTTCCTGATATTTACTTCGAATTACTTAGATTCTCTTCCAGTGGCAGAAATTCGCTTTTCCCGATAGTTTGGCAAATCCTCCTGAATTTCCTCCGATAAAACTACCATTTAAACACAAAATTGGCTGTTCCGACATAAATTGTCTTTTTTGATAAGGTGGAAGGCAAGTTAGTTGTCCACGAACCCATCAAAATATCAACCACTCTGTTCTTTGCTTCTATTCTTTCCTTTTGTAAGTTTTTGGAAAGCTGTACAAGTCATCTCCACGGCCCATGCAGGTCCATTCTTGGGATGCGAGAAGGGACAACTTTGAAACGACCATCCCAAGTAGACGTTTCCCGATTAATTGTCCTCTTAACAACCTAAACAAAATTGCCACACAAAATGCTAATTGGCCAAACCTCATTCCTAATAATGATCTAAATCACACAACATTTCCCCAGAACCTCGCACCGGGGGCTATATTGCACTGGTACGAGATTGATTCTCTCAATGGAAATAGGCAAATGCCGCAAAATCTTATTTTAAAACGTCAAGAGAATATTTGGTATCTAGGTGTTGAAAACATGATAAAAATACAGAAAGAAATATCAGAGAATGGAGGGTTTTTTATTAGATACATCAGTTTTGGCTTAATTAGTTACTTGTTGATTTATGCAGCAAACCTGCAATTTTTGCTGACAAGCTTGAATATTCTTTTAGGCGGGGGGGGTATACAAATCCGCCGATCCGCCCAAATTTGAAGCAAAATGCGACAATGGTCTTGTGTGAATTTGAATCCGCTAAAATCTCTACTATGAAGTCACAATCCAGGATCCGAACTAAATTGCAAACTAAATCCACAATCCGAGCCAAAATATTAGATAAATCCGCAATCCGCTGTATTAATAAGATCCACAAATCCGTGTAAAATACTGCCTCGTCCCTCGTCGCCTCAGTTGGGGATAGAGATCAGTGGAAAAACAATGGGAGCGCGGGGCTTAATGGGACACGACCGCGCGTACGGATAACGGATGAGGGACTGTGGAAGAGTCAGTGTAAAATATTCGCCAGATCCGAAATCCGAACAATTTTTTCTGTGAAATCCGACGATCCGAAAACCGATTCACCCCCCATTTTAGTTAAAAAAAATGGGTGCTCATAACAGTAAAAGGTTGATCATAAGTTGCTGAGCACAAGGGGAGAATCAGCATTAGTGATTTATGGCATAGCCAATCAAAATTTATCAAAACCAGCCAATGAAAAGGTATTTAGATGTGCTCTTTTGAAAATGTTAACATGAAGTATTAGCATATTACACACTAAATTCAAAATGGCGTCTTGCGTTCACTACTTTTCTGGAGAATTTACAAAATTTCTCTGCCCAGAAGAAATAATGCTGGTGTAAAAATACATTAAATGATGGGAAGTATTCGTAAGTAAGATATATTTTGAATATTATATAAAAAAACTTGTTAAAGTTCAATAATTTATAACTTGTGATAGAATCAGCTAAATGTCGTATTTTGTCTAATGAGCTTAATTTAATATGTGCTGCTGCCAGCTACTGTAGGTCAGGCACTGTATGAAAGGAGACGCCATTCGCCAACACAGTTAGTCGCATGTCGAAATCCATGTCGACACAGCCGAATCTTTTGTGTTTTTACTTTTCAGTCAGACTGCATTCCACGTGCTCATTGTTGGAGATCTCGGCGAAATGAGTTGGCGTATTAGTGTTTGTTTTAACAGCTTTATTGAACGACGTTCAAACGGCAAGAGTGCGAACGGGACTCGAGACCCATGGGAGGCACTCTCCCTCTTGAATTTTGTTTACATCTAATATCATTATTTACGACAATATTAAATAAATTGGGCCATTCCATTTAATATAGGCACCCCCCCCCCTATTGAGGGGTCTGGAAATCCTATGGGAGGGGAGGGGGTTTTTACCTTAAAACATGCCTGTATATTTAATTTTTTTGCAGGTAGCCAAAAAGTTCAGTTAGCCCTGTGTGGTCCAAACTTGCTTGCTTTGCTTGAAGCTTGCAAATTGCGACAGGGGACCAGGCACAGAAGAAATTTTTTTGAGTTATGTTTCATATTGTCAAAATTGAGTGTCCACTAATTTGCTCAAACCCAATTGCTGGAAAATTTTCGTATATCAAGCCGACAAGATTGTCGGCTGACGAATAAGATTCGGCCACATAACAGGAAATTTTAAGTTTTTGATGGCATCATTTGATGAATTTACGTCTTGGGTACGACTCATATTAAATATGGTCGGTAAATATTGCAGAATATATTGGGAAAAATTGAAATTTTCTACTTTACTCAAGCAGCCATAAGACTTCTGACCAAGGATTGCAGTTAGCTTCAGGCACTTGCAGTTAGCGCCGCTACTTAGGATCCCAACATCTGACAGGCATGCCTTAAAATTTCCTAGAGCTTAAGAAATTTTCAAAAAAATAGCAAAAATGAGGTGTTTTAGTGATATCCAAGGGGGTAAAAACGATATCCTAAAGGGGGTATAAAGATATCCATGGGATAACTTCCAAAAATCACAACCAAGGGGGTTCTAAAATTTTTATATCCTAAGGGGATTATGAAGGGACCCCTCAATAGGGGGGGGGGTGCCTATATTAAATGGAAAGGCCCATTGGTAAACATATACCAGCTGATTAATATCAAATTAGGACGGCTATTGCACCACATTCAAGTTATCATGCATATAATACAGATTTGTATAATCATGTTAAAAATTTGAAAGCTGAATCAGGATAGAACAAAACCTGACACGAGACGCTGGTATTTGTTTACATCAGAATTAACTATTTCTATGGCATGAACAGCTATGATACAAAGACCACGTACAGCACATGTCAACATCAAAACTACTACTTAATAAATTGAAGTATGTTCTTGATAAGAAGGATTTAAACGTTGCCAAACTGCGAAGATCTCCAGGAGAAGCAATTTTGCAAGTATGATTCCAGAGTGGAACAATACGGTTAAAGAACGATGACTGAAAAGTGCTACTTTTACATGACGGAACTTTAAGCACTAGAGAAGGATTATTACAATTACGGGTACGAATGACAC